>JAGDYQ010000003.1:16090676-16356886 GCA_021962125.1 Bulinus truncatus | reverse complement strand
ATGGGTTTGGTATTATTACTGGTGTGCGCAATAGCTTGACAGGTTATGTATTATTACTGGTGTGCACTATTGCTTTGACAGGTTATGTATTATTACTGGTCTGTGCAATTGCTTGACAGGTTAGGTACTATTACTGGTGTGCACTATTGCTTTGACAGGTGACTGAGGTTAGGTATTATAACGGGTGTGTTCAAACATTTTTAATCTCGTCAAAATTGAGTACAGTTTTTGCCCTGTTTACATCAGGATAGCAAAAAAAAAGCGGTAATTTCCTAAGGCAAATTCCATCCAAAACACACCCCTTTAATTTCAAAATAACAACGGACAAAATTGTTGTTTTATAATGAATTCAGAATATAAAATTGATCCGACAGGGGACCTCCCCAGCCCCTCCCCCCCACATGACCCTAGTGCTCAGGTCGCATATCCATAAGAACACATTTTGGCCCCTTGAGCAGTACACCATGATGGGTCTCACAGCTGCTTACACTGGTTGAATATATCAAATTTATAGTATCATAGAGTGACGACCCTGCTATATTTTCAGACCCAGCCCGCCACCACAACTAGAGACACACGGACAATGTTTCATCAGTCCACTCATCTGTCCTAATATAAATAGTTGTCATTTCTACTCACCAACTATACGGGATGTTTTTGTTTTATAACGAACTATTCAGAGGAAGAAATTCAGAGCATTTAGCGTGTTGAGAATTGAAATTCAAATCACATCGGGCTGACTTCAGTGAAATGACATGCTTGCTGTGTACCTCTCACTCCCTGTGTATTGTTACGCACACACTCACTCCACCTCTATCCACATCGCATATCTCTCACTCCCTGTGTATTGTTACGCACACACTCACTCCACCTCTATCCACATCGCACATCTCTCACTCCCTGCCTGTCATTGACACTTATCTCCACAGATACATAAATAGACTTGAAACATTTTCAAGAAACACTCCAATACTATGTCTGAAGCACTCCGCAGTCAATGCGCCGGTGTCAAATGGACACAGGGGATGTTTGTGTACCCTACAGACTTACTGCCGTCGGCTAGTTTCTAAGGAATCGCTTAGTCTGTGTAAAGAAACAGTGCCCGCTACAAGTGATCTGCCCTGAGAAGTAGGCATCACTCCTCGCTGGTTCAATATACTCTGCCCCCCCCCCCCCCCCCGCAATCCCCTATCCCCCACCATGAGTCTCTTCCAACTCTGGTCTGTGTTTGACTAGTCACCCTCTGTGAAACAGATAATTAACACAAGGCGACAACGGCTCACAACGTCAACTGTTATTTCTAGAGATCACCCCCCTCCCTCTCCCTCCCTCTCTTACAGAACTTGCTTCCCTGGCGTTAGCTCAGTGACACCGGACTATTCTATGCTCTTAATAGAAGTTTATTTGAATAAAAAAAACTCGTGCATAATTTGAGGGCATCTCAAAACCGAGGCCCGTCAGCGAGAGGAGAAAACACATCTGAAGAGGTTGGCACTTTCGGATGGCTTGAAGATTTCTTTTTCAAAAACTCCGTCGCGGTTAAACGGTAAAAAATGCTAGTGGTTGGGGGGGGGGGGGGGCTAAGGGGGATGTCTTGAGGTCAAAGAAGAAAGGTTCGTACTAAGAGCATATAGGAAAACATTCATTAAAACCAAGTATCTCTTTTACGGCCAGTCCTATTGAAGGTTTTAAAAAAGAAAAAAAATTGTTTAATGTGCATATATTTGGGAGTATACATGGAGATTAGGAGAAACAAATAAATTCATTTGAAACTGTGGTTACATGTATTCACTATCAGATTAGTGAATATATTTAGCGATACTGTATCAAACTAAATTCTTCAAAGACACAAGAATAAAAGAAAATACAATCCAAATAAAAAATCTTTACATTTAAAATTCGTCTTTTTCTTTATGTTACAGATGGAGATGGGAGGCTGGGAAAATAACATTATTTAACAAGTTAAACCGAAAGTAAGTCACCGAGTCATTCAGTCTTAAGGTCGCTTCAACACATGAACAATGCCACGCCTACGTAAAATAATTGCTACAAGAATTCTTATTCATTCTATATTTTACTACGGATAATATTTTTTTGGTTTAATAGGGCGACAATTGTGGGTACCAGATAATCACAAGTCAAAGGTCATAAAATTCAGCTCTGAATACGTCTGTGTAGTTTTAGATTTAATATAGTAATAATTAAATAACAGGCTAAGTGTAGAGAAAAGGGGGGGGGAGCGGGTGGTCATGCGGTGTGGAGCTCTTGACTGTCGACCGGAGAGTCCTGGGTTCAAACCTCAGTGTGAATCTTGGGATATTTTAAGGTCCTGGTGTAAGTCCCCCAAGTCCACCCAGCTTTAAATGAGTGCCTGACTTTAAGTTGGGGGAGTAAAGGCGGCTGCTAACCACACAATCCCTTCATGTGTCGAGGTTAATGAAACAGATGAATTCTACACTTCATGTGCCGCAATGAGTCCTTAGGGGCTTAAGGGAACTTTACTTTTTTTTTTCAAGGTTGTTACTGCCGGGGTTGGTAGCGGGGATAAGCTCCCACTAACAAATAAAATGCTCCCAATGACGTGCGTCTCAAATAGCCTCTGACAACCAAGTCCAACTCCTGGCCTTCTCGTGCGGCTTAGCTACTAAGCCCGGCGAAACTGTTTCCACTGACAGGAGAAGGGGCGAAGGCGGTTCACTGACGCCTCAAAACCAGCCGCTTCGGGCAGATGGGGCTCGTCAACCTTGGTTGGTAGCTCATCTAGGAGAAGGAAAACTCTGTTTTCAAACCTCCGCTGCCTAGAGGCATACCTCATACGAGGATAGACTAAGGGAGTAAACCCTGAAAAGAAATCCGGAGCTGGAGTCCCCAAGGCGGCCAGACCTTATATTGTCAACGCCGGCAACTCCTGCGGTGCAGCTGAAGCCAAGCCGTATCGACTCTGTCTTTCCCTTGGATCCCTCAGTTGCGCGGAGAGGGGGGGACTGCTGCACGGGCAACAGCTATCCCTCCATATTACCCTGCCCAGGCTATGTAGCTAAACTGGAGAGGATACTCCAGCGTCGTCGCACGATGTCGATACAACACGGAAGGGGACAGTTACCGGTTCTAAGCTCATCCGATTGGCGAAGGAAACGAGCGCCAGGGGTCTCTTTCGACGGTGGGAGAGGTCATCGCGCCTCATTGGACAGCTACCGCCCGCCTCAAGCTGGGCAGCCCCCAGCCAGTTGGGTGCTGTCTCGCCATGGCTCACCTGCCCTACTGGGTGCGTGGGGATTAGAGATGCACTTCTCAAAAAGTGGGCCAAAAAACAAACGCACCAGGCAAATTCAAGATAAGAACTAGCAAGAAGCCTCCAGCTCTTCGATTCGCAAGCTGGAACATCAGGACCATGTGTACCGGACTCACATCTGACCTTCAGCAGATTGATGACGCAAGTAAGACCGCTGTCATCGACAGGGAACTCTCACGACTAAACATCGACATCGCCTCTCTACAGGAGACCCGGCTGGCAGAAACCGGCACAATCAGAGAAGCAAACTACACATTCTATTGGCAAGGGAAGTCCTCAGACCAACCGAGGCAACACGGTGTTGGCTTCGCGGTGAAAAACACGCTTGTCAGATTCATAGAGCCCCCAACAGACGGCTCTGAGAGATTACTAATCCTCCGACTGTCAACGTCCTCTGGCCCAGCTCACATATTCAGCGTGTATGCTCCAACCCTCTGCTCCACTGTCGAGGAGAAAGATCAATTTTACCAGGCCCTAGATGAAGCGCTATTGAAGATTCCTAGCACCGATAGCCTTTATCTCCTTGGTGATTTCAACGCAAGGGTAGGAGCTGACCCTGTGGCTTGGCCCACCTGTCTCGGAAGCTTTGGGAGGGGAAAGATAAATGAAAATGGCCAGAGACTGCTTGAGCTCTCGTGCCACCATGGCCTGTGCGTGACAAACACCTTCTTCAGGTGCAAAGAGATCCATCAGGTGTCATGGAGGCACCCACGCTCCCGCCACTGGCACCAACTCGACCTCGTCCTCACCAGAAGAGGGAATATCGACAGTATCCTCCTCACCCGCAGCTACCACAGTGCAGACTGTGACACGGACCACGTCCTCGTGGCAAGCAAGGTTCGCATAACGCCGAAGAAACTGCATCACTCCAAGAAAAAAGGTCGCCCACGCATCAATATCAACTGTGCCAGAAATCCCGAAATAAACCAACAGTTTATCAGCAGTCTGGAAGTTGCACTCAGCGAAAGAAAGTTAGCAGTTGACACCATCGACTCTAGGTGGTCGCGTCTAAAGCAACGTGTGTGGGAAATCCCCAGCCTCACCGAAAATACCAGATTGCGCGTCTACCAGACCTGCATACTTAGTACCCTCCTCTATGGATGTGAGACGTGGACCACTTACGCGAGGCACGAAAGGAAGCTAAACAATTTCCACATGAGGTGCCTGCGACGTATACTGCAGATAAAGTGGCAAGACAAGACCCCTAACACTGGGGTGCTGGAGAGGGCCAACATGAGCAGCTTGTTTGCAGTTCTCAGCGAGAGACGCCTCAGATGGCTCGGTCATGTCAAAAGAATGGACGCAGGCCGCATCCCGAAGGACCTACTCTATGGCGAGCTAGTTAACGGCCAGAGGAAAACAGGGCGACCTAAAATGCGCTACAAAGACACCTGCAAAAAGAATATGAAAGAGTGCTCCATTAACCCCAACTCCTGGGAGAGCCAAGCAGCCGACCGCCAGTCCTGGAGGTTAGCTGTCCGGCAGGGTTCATTGCGCGCAGAGGCTGAGCGACAGGATAACGCTGCCCTGAAAAGAACAAGACGGAAGCGGAAAAAAGAGCAGCTACAACATCAACTACCTGCCGCTCCCGAGTCGGACTGCACAGCCATTCCCGGCGGTGTTTAGTAGACTCAACTTAGCTACACCATCGTATCTCGAGACGGACGGATGCCGACGATTTTTTTTTTAAGTTTAGAAAGGGACCATGCTTTAATTTAATAGCCGTATCTCATTCTGCCCTTATCATAGGGGCCCTAAGACTCTGGGGGGCCCATAGAGTTGACACGACGGCCCTGGATACTAGTGAACATGTCCTCATTCGTTCTCCTCCGCCTGATTTGTATATACCCCTTGAACGTAGAGGTTAAAGGTTAACAGTTATAACTTCATCTTTTTCCTTCAACCCCCTTCCCTGAACACCCCCCCCCCCATCGTCTTCGTCCAAACAGAAATGTGGCAGAAGATGTAGGGGAGTGGGGTATAGGATGGTTGATTTTAACTTGTGGGCGGGATGATGTCTCGAGGCGGATGTGATCTGATAAAGAGACACTGATTGCCTAGGAAGTTGAAAGAACTCATCTGATTGGACAAGGACGGAATGAACGTTACAAAAAAAAAAAAATGAGAAGAAGAGGGGGAAAAAATACAAAGTTTTAACGGTTAGAAAAGGTAGCGCTAAAGAATGTACAGAAAATGGTGGCATTAAAATTCCGAATAGGATAAAAATACCATTAGAGATAAAAGGTTTTTGTTTCATTTTGTACTGCTAAACTGGAATGAAGAGCAAGGTGATAAACGAAGAGATTCCTGGAAAAGAAAGCGTGAGCAAAATGATTGGCTGAAATAGAAGTTAATTATTCAAGAAATGCTATAATTAGTTAGGTTTGGTAAAGGGAAATAATAAAAGTGTGGCAAGGAGAAGAAAACTTTAAAAAATATATATATAAATGAAAAACTGAAATGAGAATGGGTGAGAGTAAAAGACTTTATCAGAGGTCAAGAGTTCCTACTGTGTGTTTATAATAGTGATGGGAAGATTCTTCGCAATTAGGGAAATGGGAAATGTTGGGAATAGAATCAGAAATACGATAAGCTAATCTCCGACTAGAAAAAATAAACAGCCAGGAACAAAAATAAAACAACAGCTAGTCTTCGGAATCGTACACTTCAAGTCTTGTATCTTAGGTGCTGATGTTGAATGTAAAAATACTTGTTTATTTATTACTTATCAGTATCAGTGCATGCACGGTTGTGAGCTCGATATGCCTACTGAAGGTAACATGTTCAAATCCAGTCAACTGGTGCGTCCATTGCTATTCACACTCGGTAATGATGGAAATAAAGAAGGACACAGCAATGACCGTCTCAACAGTGTTTACTGAGACCCTGGGATAAATATATCCCCCTTATTAATGGGGCGATCCTTAAGCCCCACTCCATACTGCCAAATGACCCACATCGGCATGCTAAGGGCCGCACCGAGGCTATCTTCCACCTGGGGGTGAAATGCATCTCCCCCCGCGAAAAAAGTACCTAAGTGATATAATTTCACATTTTAGGATATACACAATTCATATAATTATAGATTAAAAGAGAAAATTGATAACTTATGGATATTTCGCTGACATTTTAAATAAATGTTCCGTGAATCATTTATAAAGCTTTCTATGTGTTCAATCATTACCATTTACAAAATGAAAAATTTAATTTACCATGAAGCATAAATAATATAACCATGTTTCTTAAAAATAACAATTTAATTGGAAAACATTAAAAAACAACAATTGAAATTCGATATCTCTATACTTATAAGACGCATTTGTTGTCTGTCTGTCTGTCTGTCTGTCTGTCTGTCTGTTCCCTTATAACTCAAGATCCAGATAACCAAAAAACGTGAAATTAGTTAGACATACACATAATTACATGGGGAAGGTTATAGGACAGGTTTCGTTTCATCTGGATGGGTAGTTTAATTGTAATTATTTTTTTTTTATTTTAGTATTTTACTATATTAAAGTAATCTCGACGGCGCCATAAATAAAATTCCTCTGCGACGTCATTTCCCGATAATCGAATAGAACTTGCGCGCTGGTTCTGTATTGTGTCTTTGTGATGCAAAGAATTGTTGATGTTTTTTCATGCTTCCCTATTTGTACAGCTTGAGGAAGTTAAAGGAATGAAGAAGGATTTGAGAAGAAGTGTGAAGCCATAATAATAAGTATTTATATATATATATATATATATATATATATAGAGAGAGAGAGAGAGAGAGAGAGGGAGGGAGGGAGGGAGGGAGGGAGGAGGGAGGGAGGGAGGGGGGGGAGGAGGGAGAGATAAAGAGAGAGAGGGGGCTGGGGGGAGAGAGAGGAAAGGAGGGTAGGAGGGAGGGAAAGAGGGAGGGCAGAGAGGGAGGGAGGGGGGGATGGACAGGGGGAGAGAAGGAGGGGGGAGAGGGAGATGGGAGAGGGAGGGAGAGAGGGAGAGAGAAAGGGAGGGAAGGAAAGAGAAAGGAAGGGAGGGAGAGAGGGGGTAGGGAGAGGGTGGGAGAGGGAGGGAGAGAGAGGGTGGGAG
Source organism: Bulinus truncatus (assembly GCA_021962125.1). Taxonomy (NCBI): domain Eukaryota; kingdom Metazoa; phylum Mollusca; class Gastropoda; family Planorbidae; genus Bulinus; species Bulinus truncatus. The sequence goes on along the minus strand of JAGDYQ010000003.1, from coordinate 16,349,523 downwards.
AGGGAGGGAGAGAGATAAAGTGAGGGGGGCAGGGAGGGAGAGAGGAAATGAGGGAGGGAGGAAGAGGGAGAGAGGTGGAGATGGGAGGGAGGGAGAAAGAAGAGAGGGAGAGAGGGGTTAGGGAGGGAGAGAGAGGGGAGGGAAGAAGAGAAGGAGAGATAGGATGGGAGAAATGGGAGGAAGAGATAAAGAGAGAGAGAGGGGGGGCAGGGAGGGAGATAGGGGAGGAATGGGGAGAGAGGGAGGGGGGATGGACAGGGGGGAGAGAAGGAGGGGGAGAGGGGAGATGCGAGAGGGAGGGTGGGAGGGAGAGAAATGGGAGAGCGAGGGAGGGAGAGGAGGGAGAGGGAGGGAGAAGGAGGGAGGGAGAAAGGGAGGGAGGGAAAGGGAGGGAAAGGGAGGGAGGGAGAGAGAGAGGAAGGGAGAGAGGGGGTAGGGTGAAAACAGAAGGTAAACAGAAAACCTTATTTTAAACCCGGGCAAAGCCGGGTACTTGCAACTAGTGTACATTAATTCTTTGAGATTGGAAAATTGTAAATCATTTCATAATTATATGTAAAGCCATTTCACACTCGACTACGGTCACATAACATAAATTTTACATAATATGCATCTTCATTTTAAATTGTTATTAACGATTAACGTAAGCTACCATCTTTGCTAATTGTGGACTCCGTGAGACTAATAATTAGTCTATAATGGAGAACATTTCAGATAGCGATGCGCATTCTGTGTCGCTATGGTGAAGAAGAAAATATGGCAAAAATAAAGAAAAAAAAAACTGCCACATTATTGGTTAATAAAGTTTATCATGAGTCCACTAGTTCTAATGATCTGTTAAGTCCCTATAACGATGAGATATTTCCCCCTTAGTTTCTAAAACCACTTTGGAACTGTTTTTATCTGCTTCTTTCATCCCCACCATAAGCGATATTGCAATGTCCGTTGAGGTACCATAGGGGGACATGTAGAGAACTTTCACCATGACATAAAAAAAACAATCCATTGGTTCACATAGGAGATTAAAGCTGGTCGGCAGTCAGGCGCTTTACCGCACGACCATCTGTCCTTTCAGATCGGCAGTCGAGCGCTTTACCGCACGACCATCTGTCATTTCAGGTCGGCAGTCAGACGCTTTACCGCACGACCATCTGTCCTTTCAGATCGACAGTCGAGCGCTTTACCGCACGACCATCTGTCCTTTCAGATTGGCAGTCGAGCGCTTTACCGCACGACCAACTGTCCTTTCAGATCGGCAGTCGAGCGCTTTACCGCACGACCATTTGTCATTTCAGGTAGCAGTCAGACGCTTTACCGCACGACCATCTGTCCTTTCAGGTGGCAGTCAGACGCTTTACCGCACGACCATCTGTCCTTTCAGGTGGCAGTCAGACGCTTTACCGCACGACCATCTGTCCTTTCAGATCGGCAGTCGAGCGCTTTACCACACGACCATCTGTCCTTTCAGATCGGCAGTCGAGCGCTTTACCGCACGACCATCTGTCATTTCAGATCGGCAGTCGAGCGCTTTACCGCACGACCAACTGTCCTTTTAGATCGGCAGTCGAGCGCTTTACCACACGACCATCTGTCCTTTCAGATCGGCAGTCGAGCGCTTTACCGCACGACCATCTGTCCTTTCAGATTGGCAGTCGAGCGCTTTACCGCACGACCAACTGTCCTTTCAGATCGGCAGTCGAGCGCTTTACCGCACGACCATTTGTCATTTCAGGTAGCAGTCGAGCGCTTTACCGCACGACCATCTGTCCTTTCAGATCGGCAGTCGAGCGCTTTACCGCACGACCATCTGTCCTTTCAGATTGGCAGTCGAGCGCTTTACCGCACGACCAACTGTCCTTTCAGATCGGCAGTCGAGCGCTTTACCGCACGACCATTTGTCATTTCAGGTAGCAGTCAGACGCTTTACCGCACGACCATCTGTCCTTTCAGGTGGCAGTCAGACGCTTTACCGCACGACCATCTGTCCTTTCAGATCGGCAGTCGAGCGCTTTACCGCACGACCATCTGTCCTTTCAGATCGGCAGTCGAGCGCTTTACCACACGACCATCTGTCCTTTCAGATCGGCAGTCGAGCGCTTTACCGCACGACCATCTGTCCTTTCAGATCGGCAGTCGGGCGCTTTACCGCACGACCATCTGTCCTTTCAGATCGGCAGTCGAGCGCTTTACCACACGACCATCTGTCCTTTCAGATCGGCAGTCGAGCGCTTTACCGCACGACCATCTGTCATTTCAGGTAGCAGTCAGACGCTTTACCGCACGACCATCTGTCCTTTCAGATCGGCAGTCGAGCGCTTTGCCGCACGACCATCTGTCCTTTCAGGTGGCAGTCGAGCGCTTTACCGCACGACCATCTGTCCTTTCAGATCGGCAGTCGAGCGCTTTACCACACGACCATCTGTCCTTTCAGATCGGCAGTCGAGCGCTTTACCGCACGACCAACTGTCCTTTCAGATCGGCAGTCGAGCGCTTTACCGCACGACCATCTGTCCTTTCAGGTGGCAGTCGGGCGCTTTACCGCACGACCATCTGTCCTTTCAGATCGGCAGTCGAGCGCTTTACCACACGACCATCTGTCCTTTCAGATCGGCAGTCGAGCGCTTTACCGCACGACCATCTGTCCTTTCAGATCGGCAGTCGAGCGCTTTACCGCACGACCATCTGTCATTTCAGGTCGGCAGTCAGTCGCTTTACCGCACGACCATCTGTCCTTTCAGATCGGCAGTCGAGCGCTTTACCGCACGACCATCTGTCCTTTCAGATCGGCAGTCGAGCGCTTTACCACACGACCATCTGTCCTTTCAGATCGGCAGTCGAGCGCTTTACCGCACGACCATCTGTCATTTCAGGTCGGCAGTCAGTCGCTTTACCGCACGACCATCTGTCCTTTCAGATCGGCAGTCGAGCGCTTTACCGCACGACCAACTGTCCTTTCAGATCGGCAGTCGAGCGCTTTACCGCACGACCATCTGTCCTTTCAGGTGGCAGTCGAGCGCTTTACCACACGACCATCTGTCCTTTCAGATCGGCAGTCGAGCGCTTTACCGCACGACCATCTGTCATTTCAGGTAGCAGTCAGACGCTTTACCGCACGACCATCTGTCCTTTCAGATCGGCAGTCGAGCGCTTTACCGCACGACCATCTGTCATTTCAGGTAGCAGTCAGACGCTTTACCGCACGACCATCTGTCCTTTCAGATCGGCAGTCGAGCGCTTTACCACACGACCATCTGTCCTTTCAGGTGGCAGTCGAGCGCTTTACCGCACGACCATCTGTCCTTTCAGATCGGCAGTCGAGCGCTTTACCACACGACCATCTGTCCTTTCAGATCGGCAGTCGAGCGCTTTACCGCACGACCAACTGTCCTTTCAGATTGGCAGTCGAGCGCTTTACCGCACGACCATCTGTCCTTTCAGATCGGCAGTCGGGCGCTTTACCGCACGACCATCTGTCCTTTCAGATCGGCAGTCGAGCGCTTTACCACACGACCATCTGTCCTTTCAGATCGGCAGTCGAGCGCTTTACCGCACGACCAACTGTCCTTTCAGATCGGCAGTCGAGCGCTTTACCACACGACCATCTGTCCTTTCAGGTGGCAGTCGAGCGCTTTACCGCACGACCATCTGTCCTTTCAGATCGGCAGTCGAGCGCTTTACCACACGACCATCTGTCCTTTCAGATCGGCAGTCGAGCGCTTTACCACACGACCATCTGTCCTTTCAGGTGGCAGTCGAGCGCTTTACCGCACGACCATCTGTCCTTTCAGATCGGCAGTCGAGCGCTTTACCACACGACCATCTGTCCTTTCAGATCGGCAGTCGAGCGCTTTACCGCACGACCAACTGTCCTTTCAGATTGGCAGTCGAGCGCTTTACCGCACGACCATCTGTCCTTTCAGATCGGCAGTCGGGCGCTTTACCGCACGACCATCTGTCCTTTCAGATCGGCAGTCGAGCGCTTTACCACACGACCATCTGTCCTTTCAGATCGGCAGTCGAGCGCTTTACCGCACGACCAACTGTCCTTTCAGATCGGCAGTCGAGCGCTTTACCGCACGACCATCTGTCCTTTCAGGTGGCAGTCGGGCGCTTTACCGCACCCACGACCACCTGTCCCCCCAGGATCAAAATCAGCCATAAAGTCCGTTAGTTCTAATGTCTGGAATCAGGATAGCAACTGAATGAATATCGGGAATGGTATCGGAATGAATAAAACTCGGTATCGTCTCACCTATAATATATCAATCGAGACATCAACTTGTATTCTCATGAAATACACAAGAGCTACATACTTACTGCTCGAGAGATCGGGGCGGTGGAATGGGGGGGGGGGGAGCGACTGAATTAAAACATGTAGCAGACAAGTGCTCGCCAAGATTAAGGGGCGATAATTGTAGTCGATTATGGGAGATAAGGAGAAATGAAAATACATGTAGAAATAAAAGGAAAATAAAAACAAAAATGTCTGAGGTGTAGACGCGCCATGATGTAGACGCGCCATGATGTAGAAGCGCCATGATGTAGAAGCGCCATGATGTAGACGAGCCGTGATGTAGACGCGCCATGATGTAGACGCACCGTGATGTAGAAGCGCCGTAATGTAGACGCGCCGTAATGTAGACGCGCCATGATGTAGAAGCATTATGATGTAATCCCACCACAATTATTTTTAGCATCTTCATATTGACTCCTTTTTGCTTTTATCCTGTTTAAATGTCTACAAGTCCACCCAGCTTTGAATCCGTTCCAGATTAAAGCTATGTAAAGGCGTTTTGCTAACCACACAATCCCTTTTATATTCCGTGGTTATCAGAGGCTTCTTCTCAGTCCCTTGTATATTTGATATTTATATGATGAGTAAAATGCTAAATTACGTACTATTTGGTCGTTGCAAATGTTTAAAACAGTTGCAAGTAATTGAAGCCATTAAACAGACAGAATCGCTCTGAGACGTAGGTCAGTTCATGTTTTTAATTAACATCTCATGCGAAATATAGTCAGTAAGTTTAATCAATATATTCACAGCTAGACTTAACATATGGTATCATAACAAAACATAATGTTTGGTTTAAAGTATTAAATGTTTTAAAGATCATAAATGGATGGAAATCACAATTTTAATATATATGTTCCGGCCAACGTCTGCTAGGCTGCCGTGACGTATACTCCACATTTTCATTTTTAAAATTCAATATCCGATGTCCTTACATAAGAGGGTAATTTTATGGCCAAAAACGATTTCGCCTTTTTTTTTTTACATAATTTTTTTCCAAAATCATAATTTTTTTTGTTTACAATTTTATATTGTTATCGTTGTCAGTCGATCATATTGTTGTAGCAACCATAACATAAAGATATAGGGGAAAAGACATAAAAGTAAACAACGTTCAACATTTTCTTATAAAAAAGTGTATTAGTTTATTTTTAATTTTCGAAAGAATCCTTCTCTAATTTTTAGCGCACAAAAATGAATTGTTTAGCATCCAGATGTACAAGAATGTAAAGTAAAAGTTCCCTTCTTAGCCCTAACGGGGGCCATCAGGGCAGATGAAGTGTAAAATTCAACTGTTTCTATAATCTCGGCATATGAAGGGGTTGTGTGGTTAGCACAACGCCCAGCCGCCTTTACTTCCCCAACTTTAGTCAGGTACCCATTTAAAGCTGGAAAAATTCCATGGGCCTCACCGAGGATCGAACCAAGGACTCTCAGGTTGACATGAATGTGTATGTACATAAATGTGTATGCACATGAATGTGTATGTACATGAGTGTGTATGTACATGAGTGTGTATGTTTCTCAAGCAGAGAGACATCAGGGCTGGCATAATACACAAGAAAGCTGTGTTGATGCTTGTGTTCTTGTGCTGTTTTTTTTTTCTGTTATCATTTCCTGAAACAAACTTCCATTAATACACTTGTACACACACACACACACACACACACACACACACACGCACACATACACAATAATTATTGTAATTAGTACACATTGCATCATTAGGAACACCATCGCCAACTGCCTGTGTGGTGGCCAGGTACTATCTCAGACATCTGACACTGTAGTTTTTTTTTCCTTTCCCCATTTCCTCATCTGCCAGTTTGGTCTGACTACCTGCTGCCACTCCCCCCTCCCTTGCACCCCCCCCCTCCATCTTATCGCAGACATCTTTCTCCTCACATTTCTTTCAAGTCGAGGAAGTCGACGAATCATAGCGACTTGCCACCGAATCACACTTTGTGTCTCATGCTCGCTTCCTTGTGTACATCATGGTTGCCAGGATACGGGGGAAACTATTTATAATGACTGTACAGCGCATTTAGCGGGTAGTGGTAGTAGTAGTGCTATGAGTGATAAATTATTTAAAAATTAAAAAGTGTAACATCCCCCCCTCCACTCAAAATATCGACCAAAATTTCGATATCTTAATTTTAAATATCTATTAACGGAACATGATGAACATTTTCATTGGTAATGGGACGATGGGTCAAAATCAGGAATATAAAAAAAACGGAACGACATCGGAATAAAAAGATTTTTGTTGTTTTTTTTTTAACCGATTTCCTATTCCTAAACCAATTTATCGGAAGCGAATTTATAACGATTTGTAACTTTTCACCAGGTCACTTCTATGTACTAGTAGTGTGCATCAGAATCGGAGTATCGAAATCGAAGTTTCGATTTATGTCAGAAATCGTAGCGGCATCGAGCCATAGATTCTAATAGAGATATCGGCTCATTACCGAATAGACCCATTTGCAGCTAACACCTTTTTTTCAAATATCGCAGCGAATTCTGAGCAAATAGTATCAGAATGAAAACAACAACAACTCCAATTGTGTCCTATGTAAATTTGGTTTCGCAATATCCCATTATAAAACTAGAAGACCCCTTTAAAATCACTATCTACATGTGTATGTTTAGGGTAATGTCTCTATTTTTATTGTATGTTTAGGGTATTGTCTCTACTTTATGTTTAGGGTAATGTCTCTACTTTATGTTTAGGGTAATGTCTCTACCTTATGTTTAGGGTAATGTTTCTACCCTATGTTTAGGGTAATATCTCTACTTTATGTTTAGGGTAATGTCTCTACTTTATTATGTTTAGGGTAATCTATCTACTTTATTGTATGTTTAGGGTAATGTTTCTACTTTATGGTATGTTTAGGGTAATGTCTCTACTTTATGTATGAGTTGAATTTAAAGTATAGACACACTAAATAATTAGTAATTTATTTTAATTATCTCATCGGCATTTCGAAATATTGTGCTATATAACCTATATAAATTAAAAGTTAGTAATATTAATGATGGTATATCAAAGTTATAGTTTTAAGTCAGTTTTTTTTTAACGCAAGGTTTGAGTGGTGATAACAGTTGTATAGCTCACCATTGGATAATATTGACAATTTTACTTTACACATTTGACTTTTCTGTTATTTTACTGTCAGCGTATAATGAAGCCTCGATATTTTACGCCAATACTAATTAACTAACCGGTATGGACAATTACAAACACATGGAAAACAAAATATTTCTCTAAAAAAAGAACACATGTAGATACTAGTTTTAATGCGGTCTTATATTTTTAAAATGCGATGTCGCGGTAGAAGTCTCAGCAATGTACGTACATAGACATAAACAGAGACATATTGTTTACTATGGGCTGTCAATGAAAATAAATCATCTTAATAAAAGGCGCATATTGTTGGACTGTGAATCCGATCGCTGATAAGGGTCAATAAATCCGTTCAACTTTTCGCCTTGAGATCACTACTGTCAATACAAATATTGATTCAATCCTTACAGTTTGAATTGATTCAGCCGCAAAGTTCATAGACAAAACAGTGTTTAACTCTTAATAACACTATCCTCGTATCAACTTTTAGTCTCTGTCTGTAATAATTTGGAAGTGTGCTACTTTGGTCCTGATGAAAGTCCTCCAAGTCCACCCAGCTTTAAATGACTGGCATATCAGTAACTTGGACAATTTAGATAAAATGTTCTCAAACTTTTATCGTTTCGCCACCCATCATGATAACTACATTGTTTTGTTTTGACCCACCTGTAGTGCAAAGCTAGGACCAATGAAATAGTACAAATATGTCCTTAATGTCATAACAAGATGTTTCCTTTTAACTCGCAGATTAACAAACTTTTCGATTTGTAACATATTCAGGAATCTATAGAAATAATAGCGGTGTGGGTTCTGCGCTAAATCGAAAGTAAAGAATTAATACAACAGTATTTCAGTTTAAAATCGTCAAACTTAAACAACAATAATAAAAATTATGAAAAAAATCGGATCTGTCCGAAACCAAAAATAACCTATCCTACTGATCAAGGGAATATAACTCTAGTCAAAGGTTTTGCAGGGTACAGCTAGTAGAGATATAATAATGCACACACTTTGATAACCACTGATCTAGATAATATATTTTTTTTTTCAATCGTAAATTTTGATAATTATTTCTATGTGAAACAGTTTTCCCCTACTTTCTATGAACAATCGTCTGATACAATAGACTGACCGAAAGTATAATCCACAAAGACATAATCTCAGCTAAATAAACGAATGGCCACTTCTGATAGTCTTTTTTTTGTTTTCTTTTGTTGATCTTCGAGGCTGTACAAATTCCAAAACCTAATCCCCTCCATGAAGAAACAAAGCAGGATAAATTCCATTACTACGCATTATTCCTATCAAAGGAATCACTTATTTCATGTTCCCTGGACAATACAGTTAAATATACGGACCTTACCTGATTTCACGGAACAATGGATATGACCTCTGGTCTCGTAATATACCCAGTCAAACCCGGCCTCGACTGCTAGCCTGGCCAGCATGCCGTATTTGGAGCGATCTCTGTGATAGAAAGTGAAGAAAATGTTACATTTTATATTGAAATTTACTGAGTTACATTTTATATTTAAATTTACTGACAAAACGCAAGGGAAATGTGTGGTGTTCACATGTTAATGAATGTTTGAAAATGTGAAAATGTGAAGATGTTACTGTGAAGATGTTATATGATTTACATGTGAAGATGTTGAATATTAAGATGTTACATGGGAAGATGTTACATGATTTACAAGTGAAGATATTGAATATGAAGATGTTGAGCATGAAGATGTTGAATATGAAGATGTTGAATAGAAGATGTTGAATATGAAGGTGTTACATGACTTACAAGTGAAGCTGTTACATGTGAAGATGTTACATGACTTACATGTGCAGATGTTACATGTGAAGATGTTACATGTGAAGATGTTACATGACTTACATGTGAAGATGTTACATGTGCAGATGTTACATGTGAAGATATAAAATGTGAAGATGTTACATGACTTACATGTGGAGATGTTACATGTGAAGATGTTGAATATGAAGATGTTAAATGGGAAGATGTTGAATAAGAAGAAGTTAAATGTGAAATATAACAGATCAATGCAACTGAATGAAATCAATCAATACTTTAGGCTTAGTTTGAGAAAATAAATATTTCGCACTGAGAAAAATCATTAAAAAGGGAAAATTTAGGAGCTCAGAGTGTTGTGTGACTCTAGGAAGAGTTGACTTGAAATGTTTCATCCTAACTTGTTTCAGTTCTATGATCGTGGCCTCTTGAATCTATGCACATTATATATTTATATTGTGCAGAATGTGGGCGTATGAACTGTGGAGCAAGGTCAGTACACCAGGACCACAGCCAGAATATCTGCCCCCCACCCGACGTACAACGACAAGACTCTTTCTCTCCCTTAATTTCCTTCAAAATTATATTTGTGACAAAAAAGTTTCAAAGCGATTTTTTATTAAATAAAACAATAATTACATGTGCACATATTTCTCGCTCTATGATTCTTTATTAAATAAAACAATAATTACATGTGCACATATTTCTCGCTCTATGATTCTTTATTAAATAAAACAATAATTACATGTGGACATATTTCTCGCTCTATGATTCTTTATTAAATAAAACAATAATTACATGTGCAAAGATTTCTCGCTCTATGATTCTTTATTAAATTAAACAATAATTACATGTGCAAAGATTTCTCGCTCTATGATTCTTTATTTTACCTAAAGTTGTATTTGAGAATTGTTTTAAATTTCTTCAACAAAATGATATAATAAGCAAAAATACGGTGCGCAGTTTAATTGAACATTTAATATTGACGAGTATAATATAAAATATCAGATATTTGAAAACTAATTCGAAACATTTCTTTTCCCTATGAGTGACTGAAACAGAAATACTTTACTGTTTTTTTCCCCCTTAGTTAGCCGTTTAACATGTATTACATTATTTCTTTGAAACATCTATTAAAAAAAAACAATATTTCTATGAAACAAAATTAATGAAACAATGAACTCAATGCGTGATTGAAACTGACCTGTCCGACGTGGTTATGTCCACAGCTCTCCCCTCATAGTGAAGTGAGCTCTCTGCGTGCATCCCGTCCTCGTCCCAGGCCTCTGTGACCCGCAGCTTGACCCCTGGCCATTGATTTAATACAGAGATGGCCAGAGTGTTCAGTTTGTCTTTACAGCGCTGGTGGTGGAGTGAAAGAAACGAATAAATCAATCATTTATATCAAAAATAAATCAATCATTTATATCAAAAAGAATGTAGGGCCTAAATCATATAAATCATAACATGAATTTATGTATAAGATCCACTTACTGAAATAAATCATGACTAAAATCAATCAGTAATAAAGAGAAAATAAATCGATTGATTTATAGATTGAATACGTCATTCACTCTAACTGTCTCTCTCTCTCACTCACTTTTTCTCTCTCCCTCTTTCTCTCTCTCACGCACTCTCTCTCTCTCTCTCTCTTACTCTCTCCTACTCACTCACACTCAAATAAGCCCCACCCAACATTTCATAAGCCGTCCTCTACAATTAAAACTACATTGTCATTTCGTCTAGTAAGTCCATCTGTTACTTATCGTCCATCTCCACTTCCATCATCACAACCACACATACACATCACTACTTCCATTATCACAACCACACATACACACCACTACTCTTCCATCATCACAACCACACATACACATCTATACTCTCAGTATCACAACCACCCATCCACATTTACACTCCCATCATCACAACCACCCATCCACTTCTATACTTCCATCATCGCAACCAACCAATCCCCAAACAAGCTCACATTTAACCATCCCAATAACAAAACATCTCTCCTGCACCATCTCTTCACGCATCCACACAGTTATGCACATACAACAACAACAAACTTTTACAAAACTTCCCAATCAATCACACTTTCATCCCCATTTCCGCCCCGCCAGCCTCTACCATCAAGTTTTCCATTCACCAAAAACAAGTCTAAGACCATCTAGACAGACAGACACCCCCCTCCCCCGGTCTATCCCCTTGTCTGTGTTTAGAATCCACCCACCCTTCCCACCCATCTTCGCTCTCTCTCTCTGTTTCCTAAGTCTAGGTATACAACTATACATTACCTCTAAAGCTTCGTATGTTGTACCTATATGTTTGCTCGCAATCAAGTCAACAGCACGTGAAATGTTTTATTTTGGATACGGTCATTAAGCTTCAAGCCTGGCCTCACGTCACACGCGGGGCCACCCAAGAGCAACAGATACAGCAAAGACGCTCGCTTTCAACGATTGGGCAATAAATAGCCAATGAGTCTCCAGGAAGAAACGAATCTTCAAAAAAAAAAAATCTTTTTTTTATTTTTTACCCCCATTCGAAATAACACAAGGGAAGTAAGCGATTAGGGGTAAGATGTTGAACATCAAACTGCGTAAAAAAAATCGTCTTCGGTTGTCTTCCCCCCACACACTAGCAAAGAGCATCAGTACCGTGCAACAACAAACAGCGAACCGGTTGCCAAGAGTGAAAGGGAGATAAATACGAGCAACTCTGATCATGAGTAATGTCCCGTTAAATTACCACAATAACAAATCTATCGGCGTCTTCATGTTTGTAATGACATAAGGCTGTTGAAAATCAGTTTCTACCTTGGTGTTCAATTATTTTCATCTACTTTTTTTTTAACTTTATTTGCGTCGTGTCGCTCCCTCTTTTTTTTTTGGGGGGGGGGGGGAATAATTTTAAAGACATTTTTGTGATCCTTTTCAAACGGATTAAATACGCAGATAAAATGGAGATTAAGCAAAGTATAGGATGACATTTAAAAAAAACCGTTGCCGGAAAAAATGGGGGGGGGGGGGAAGGGGTGTGACGCTATGATCTCTTTTCCAGAAAGGATAAATCTTTCTTGTGCATCTCTCAGGTATGACATCGACATTCGATGACAGAATCCGCCATAGTGGAGACCAAAAAATTTTTATTGGTGTACGCATCCCCAACATAATAAATGAAACAAAAAACTTTTGTTGAAACATTACATTCGGTCTTCACATTGTGAAACTGATGATTGTAGAGGTTGGTCTGTTTCATTGTGAAACTGATGATTGTAGAGGTTGGTCTGTTTCATTGTGAAACTGATGATTGTAGAGGTTGGTCTGTTTCATTGCTGATGTTGTTTTGTTTTGCCACTTTTAAAGGTTGGGTTGTGTCTGTAAAAGAAAAAATAAGGGCCATCGGGGAAGATGAAGTTTAGAAGCATCTGTTTCTGTAACCATGACATATACTTATGAAGGGATTGTGGGATATTACCACAACGGCCATCCTTCTTTTACTTCATCATCGTAAGTCAGATACCCATTTGAATCTGGACTGAATTGTGTGACTTAAATCAACTATCACTAGGACCGGGGCAATTCCCGTTGTTTCTATTAGTTTATCTGTTTATTCACTGAAGTATCTATTTAATTTATATTTTCCTTCATGTAATAATTCCCCAAACCGCAATGCACACACACACACACACACACACGCGCGCGCTTACACAAGAGTACTGAAATGTCCTTCTATAAAATTTGTCCGCAATGACCCTCCCAGCACGACGCTACCATCGGTCAACGGCAACTGCTTTATTAACCTGGCTGTCATAAGGGCTTAGGGGGGATTTAAATCAGCTCAAGTGACCCAGTTTACTAACTACTGTCATGTCGGAGGACGAGTTCTGAGGGAGGAGATAATCCCGGAGTTAATCCAGACGGGAAGATAACCCATGTATTTTTTTGGCGCTTTATGTCATTGTTTCTTGTTGTCGGTGATAGGAGAAGATGTGTACCCCCCCCCTCCACACCTACCCTTCTCTCCAGTCAAACGGTTGATTAAACGAACTCTGCATATGTCAGTGATGTTTTGTTTTAAAATGTGCTTTTAGGTATGAGTGTTTGAGTCCGTGTATATATACGTGTTTGTGTGTGTGTGTCTTCCCCCACCTCATCCCGCCGCCACCTCCACCACCACCCACCGTTGTGTCGTGTTTTCAGTGAGTGTAATTGACAGGCGCGTCTCTCCCCTTTCATTGTTGCAGCTGGGTGGAGCTGACAGATGTTTTATTTTCTCAATGCTGCAGCTGGGTGGAGCTGACAGATGTTTTATTTTCTCAATGCTGCAGCTGGGTGGAGCTGACAGATGTTTTATTTTCTCAATGCTGCAGCTGGGTGGAGCTGACAGATGTTTTATTTTCTCAATGCTGCAGCTGGGTGGAGCTGACAGATGTTTTATTTTCTCAATGCTGCAACTGGGTGGAGCTGACAGATGTTTTATTTTCTCAATGCTGCAGCTGGGTGGAGCTGACAGATGTTTTATTTTCTCAATGCTGCAGCTGGGTGGAACTGACAGATGTTTTATTTTCTCAATGCTGCAGCTGGGTGGAGCTGACAGATGTTTTATTTTCTCAATGCTGCAGCTGGGTGGAGCTGACAGATGCTTTCTTTTCTCAATGCTGCAGCTGGGTGGAGCTGACAGATGTTTTATTTTCTCAATGCTGCAGCTGGGTGGAGCTGACAGATGTTTTATTTTCTCAATGATGCAGCTGGGTGGAGCTGACAGATGTTTTATTTTCTCAATGATGCAGCTGGGTGGAGCTGACAGATGTTTTATTTTCTCAATGATGCAGCTGGGTGGAGCTGACAGATGTTTTATTTTCTCAATGCTGCAGCTGGGTGGAGCTGACAGATGTTTTATTTTCTCAATGCTGCAGCTGGGTGGAGCTGACAGATGTTTTATTTTCTCAATGATGCAGCTGGGTGGAGCTGACAGATGTTTTATTTTCTCAATGCTGCAGCTGGGTGGAGCTGACAGATGTTTTATTTTCTCAATGCTGCAGCTGGGTGGAGCTGACAGATGTTTTATTTTCTCAATGCTGCAGCTGGGTGGAGCTGACAGATGTTTTATTTTCTCAATGCTGCAGCTGGGTGGAGCTGACAGATGTTTTATTTTCTCAATGCTGCAGCTGGGTGGAGCTGACAGATGTTTTATTTTCTCAATGATGCAGCTGGGTGGAGCTGACAGATGTTTTATTTTCTCAATGCTGCAGCTGGGTGGAGCTGACAGATGTTTTATTTTCTCAATGCTGCAGCTGGGTGGAGCTGACAGATGTTTTCTTTTCTCAATGCTCCAGCTGGGTGGAGCTGACAGATGTTTTATTTTCTCAATGCTGCAGCTGGGTGGAGCTGACAGATGTTTTCTTTTCTCAATGCTGCAGCTGGGTGGAGCTGACAGATGTTTTCTTTGCTCAATGCTGTAACTGGGTAGAGCTGTCAGATGTTTTCTTTTCTCAATGCTGCAACTGGGTGGAGCTGACAGATGTTTTCTTTTCTCAAACCTGCAACTGGGTGGAGCTGACAGATGTTTTCTTTTCTCAAACCTGCAACTGGGTGGAGCTGAAACTTAGTGAATTGTTGTTGTTGTTGTTATTTTGGTTACTTCCTGTGTAACGTGTCTCAATTATCGAGATGCAGAGTCAATGTATGCAGGGCCGAATTCATGTAACTGTGGGCCTAAGGCTTGTAAGAAAAAAGGGCCTCATTTATACGAACAAAATGACAAAGCCATCACATGTGAAATATTTCATGTACGAACTAGTGACTGGATGAACTAATAGAACAAAATACGAACTAGTGACTTGATGAACTAATAGAACGAGAATACGAACTAGTGACTGGATAAACTAATAGAACATGAATATGAATTAATGAGTGGATGAACCAATAGAACAAGAATAACAATTAGTGACTGATGAACTAATAGAACAATAATACGAACTTGTGCCTGGATGAACTAATATAACAAGAATACGAACTAGAGCCTGGATGAATTAATAGAACAAGAATACGAACTGGTACTTGGATGAACTAATACATCAAAAATACGAACTAGTGGCTGGATGAACTAATAGAACAAGAATACGAATGAGTGACAAGATGAGCTTATAGAGTAACCAGATGAACTAGCAACATTGAAACAGTGATTAAGATAAAGGAAAATAATTCATTAAGCTGACGTCATTGTTAGCTATAACATGACTATCAGCTATTAATAAGCCGTCATTGCCATTTGATTTCATGCTCTCTCCTCTCTCGCTTTAATGCCTCTTCTTCTCTTTCCTCTTCTCTCTGTTTCGGTTCTTCATTTTCGCTAATGTTTCTTCTTCTATTTGTTCATCACCGTACTTAATTAGTTCTCTACCTTCTAACATCATTACTTCTTTTGCGTGTCTCGCTATTCTCTCCACAGCCTCAATACGTGAAAACCACTGAGCCATTTATTTTTCTTTAACGGAACCTGTGTTTACAAATTAATAATACAGGCAAAACTGTCGCTCCACCAATGTTGATACAAGGATCTTTCAGGGCGTTGACTTGACGTCGTCACTAATCAAATGTGTCAGTACTCTGACACATTAAGTGCTACACCTGCTGATACACACAGTAGCACAATACTGAAATAGTCAATCCAGCAAAACAAACACGATATTCCTCAAAAGTGAAAAGTAATAAGTAAATTTAATCCAACCATATATATGAACATAACATCATTACAAGAATACAATAGTCCCATGAATACATCCACAGCCTAACTTCTACAAACTACGCCTACCTCTAGCTGTGCTACTTCAACGACTGACCACCACGGGCTGTTACCTCTTAACTACCGACCCGAGACTACTGGCTAGTCCGTGTGCTAACCAGTTCCGGTCTCACAAAACAGACTCCTTCACCACCACAGCACGCCATGTACCCTTTAACCCCCAACCAGTAAGCTACAACACCGCCATGTTAGGATTTACATCTTTCATTCTACTTCCGCTGAATTTTGCTTTAATAAAAATTCTTTTTTTATTTGTTAGTTAATTATAATTGGTATTAATTAAATAAAATATGAGTGATATAAACTCAATACGTAAATGTAAAAAGGTGGTGCGGAGAAATTAAGAGATAGAAACTAAAAATTCTTGGCCAAAGATGGAGCTAAATGCCGAAATCCTAGTCGATTTATTTAAAGCCACTCCAATTCAAACTAAAGACATCGTCTCTCAAAAAACACCTTCTACAAGTATACAACTCGACACAAATCAAAGCGATGGCAACAATCAGCATTCAATGGTACCAACAAACTTGATTCCCACCTTACATTTAGAAAATGTTGCCGAGGTTATCTGACAACACAATATTTATAACAACTGGCAGTGGCACATCTAAATCCAAAAAAAATACTTCGCCTCGAGGATAACTTCTAGATTACTATTTCAAACGTCCTCGACAGAATACTTTACAATCATTTTTTTTAAATTTCACCCAATACAACCAAGTGCGAGTGAAACTGATCTACCATTTACAAATACGCATCGAGAATTTTTTTCAGAAGCAATGGTATCAATAGGAATTGGATGTCATACTGTAAAAAATCTAAAGCTTTTTTTTTTTGCACAGTATGTAGCATATGGCAAAACTGACGATATGAACTCATTCACAGCGGGAATGAATTCCTGAAACATGTGCATCAAAAATTAGAGGAACATGAAAACATCAAATATCACGAGAAATGTGTGGAAGCTTATGTAATCTGTAAGTAAGAGACATTGATAGAATTTTATTCTCTCAGCAAAATAAACAAAGGTGACAACAAGTTCCAAGAAAAGAGACAAGTGCTGGAAGAGTAATTGAGATTCTGAAAATGATTGGAAAACGTCGTCTTAGTTATCGGTCAAAAAAGATGTACCTATACATTAAACGACGATGCAAGCATACCGTAATGTAGATTGTACTGTTAAGTTGTTAGAAAATATTTCAAGAGATTTTGATGGTGTTCTCGACAGTGCCAAATGATTTGTGTCCTGGGCCCTATGCTCAGTTGGAAGAAGAATATATTTGAAATTACCATTGAGAAAATTTGTAGAGAAACGTTTATACAAACCAAAAGCGATGTCCGATGAGAGAAGAACGCATGAGGAAATAATGCAGCGGACAGATATCGCATAACTACATCATGGACAAAATTGTAAAAACTGTTGAAAAGCGGTTGAAAATCACGATTCCTTATACGCAGATATTGCCTGTCTTGATCCACAGAATTATGAGAATATTAAACAACAAGGTTTGGCTACATCAACGATGCAGCGCTTTAGCGGTATTCTGGTTAAATTTGATGAAAGCGCCACAGCGACTAATCTCAGAGAAGAGCTAACTGACTTTGCGCAGAAATAGGACAAATTTTAAAATTCTGCCCCGACGAATACCTACTCCAAAATGTTCGATGATTCAGTGAGGACAGCGTCAGTGAAGATTCGCCATGAACTCTGGGACGACCAAGTTGTGGATAAGAGTGAGGAACTTCAAATGCAAATTTTGCAAAAAATGTTCTGTTTGCTGCTTTTCTGTACTACATAAATACAGTTTCTATGGGCTAACATTACAAGCATCTCTTTAGTGCATATAAACTTTTTATTGACTCTGTCTTCTACCCAAGTAGCTTGTGAAGATCTTTCTATAAACTGAAATACATTAAGAATCGCTTGCGAAGCTCATTTATCTTTTACACACCTTGAAAGCTTTTATGCTTATGTCAACAGAAACCGATGTTTAAGTGAACTGAATAATGACACAATTATAGATCATGTAGTTGAAATGGCACCCAGCTTAAAGAGTTGCTTATACTATAAACACCATCACAGTGAGTCCAAATAAATTATTCATAACTTGAATTGACGCATTGACGCATATTTTATCTTTCTAATTATAAATTATATATCCATCCTAAAGATAAAACGACTTATTGACCTCAACTGCCTGCCTGCAGGTCCAGCTGAAGATGCAAATGGCTGAACCCCACCCATTCCCTCGTCCTACACCGAATCCCGCCCCTTCACTCCGCCACCAGCCAGAGAGACTGATTAATGTGAATGATGTTATAAAGAAAAAGTGAAACCCTTCTCATTGGGCTTAGGTTGTCAGTCATCAGTAATCTATTTGCGTTTAACTGATCATATGCAAACTAGACCTTCTATGGCCACCCAATGGCAAAGCTCCGCCAGTCCAAATTATTGCCCATCTGATGTTATATAATCATGAACTGCTATATATCATGACTTATTACGTATTAGTGCAGATAAAATAAACTATTCATATGAAGTATGAATATCACCTTACGGATGGTAGAACGTCGTGAGCGCTTGACTGTCGATCTGGGAGTCGGGTTCGATCCTCCTTGAGAAACAAGGTGAATTTTTTTGTAAATTGCCCCCCCCCACACACACACTCACCCGTTCACTCAACTTTAAATAAGTATCTGACATAAATAAGGGGAGTTAAGGCGTAAGGTATTATTGCTAACCACATTATCCCTTCATAGTGGATACAGAAACAAGTGAATTCTACACTTCATCTTCCCCGATGGCACTTCGCAGCTATGGGAACTTTTAACTTTTTTTATACTTTTATACAAAACCTTCTTAGCACCCGTACAAAAACAGACACGTTTTATGATCGGCTATCATTGGACACATGTACTCTTCAGCCCCTTTTCCCAACCCCCAGCCAGGCAGTTAGAGGTCACTAATCTATCGATAATGATTACTTGTATTAATGACAGATTGAGATATTCATGTAGGACAGAGCCCTTTGAAACGTAACAGTTGGAGTAATGTTAAAACCATATATTATCAGCACCAATGACATGTTAAATGTTGCATCATGTAGCACTGTTTCAATGATCATTCGCTCACAAAATGAGTCAACAAAAGAACCAAGAACCATGGTCCACGTTTATTATGACAACACAAATATTAAAAAAATATTTAAAAAAAAAATCACTAAAGCTGAATATAACGTAAGTCACTACTCATAATATATGTATATATATATATATATATATATATATATATATATATATATATATATATATACACACACACACACAGTACCGCCGAGGAGAGGGAGTGGCAGGGGGGCCGAATGCCCAGGGACCCGGCGAGTTTTAAGCGACCTTTACTTTACTTCTGACCTTTCACCCACCCATGCTCCACGGCCACTACACAAAAAAAAAAAAAAGCTCAACAAACACACAACACATCCATGACAAAGTAATTAATCGCCAGAGAAAGGAACTAGGGGGTGGGGTACATATGTCCCCCAGGCGCCGAGGTTCAGGGGCGCCAAATGGGGGGCGGGCGCTAAAGGTATTATAAAGGTAAAATGCCCCCGGGCGCAAGTTGCCTTACCCCCGCTACGCCTCTGGTGAGAGGATGTCAACATAGACTAGGAGAGATTTCTTTTTTTTATAAGGAAGGTGTTAACTGATAGGATGGATGGAAAGGGAAGGCCCTGGTGATTGTGATTGTCAAAGAGATCAGGGGGGTGACTATGTTGTTGTAAAACAAAATTAACACTGCACAGTTCAGAGCATACTTTAGGAAATGTATTACATTTTATATAAGAGGAACATTTTTCTCTTTTGTTTTTCTAAAATAGATGTCCTGTACCCAGAATGCCTAATAAATAAAAAGAACTCTATTTACAAATTAGTGTGAATTAGAACTTGAGTAAAGAAATAGAGCAGAATTTGAAAGAAAATTAACTTAAGTATATAAAAGTTTTTTCCTGCTTGATTTTTAAAAAAACAATAAAACAAAATTAACCTTCCCATTGAGCTTTTGATTTTTTAAACTTAGTTTTATTAAAAGACATCAGAGACATTTTCTTTCCACAATTAGTTTTATTAAAGGAACATCAGAGACATTTTCTTTCTACAATTAGTTTTATTAAAGGAACATCAGAGACAATTTCTTTCCACAATTAGTTTATTAAAAAGGAACATCAGAGACATTTTCTTTCCACAATTAGTTTTATTAAAGGAACATCAGAGACATTTTCTTTCCCACAATTAGGCTATAAGAAATGAATGGAAACAAAGGTCAAAACCATAACCAAACAAAATTAGACTTGAAACAATTTATTATCTGTACGTGAATTACAAATACATATTTATTATCTATACATGGATACAATGAAATATTAATTGTTGACATGAATTACAAATACATATTTATTATCTATACATGGATACAATGAAATATAAATTGTTGACATGAATTACAAATGCTTATATTCTATAAAAAAAAAAAATTAAATGCATGTTTAAAAAAAAAACAACTTGTACTGTAAAGCTCCTAAACATTTTAATCCTATGTAGAAATTAATTGATATACAGTAGAAGAAAAAAACAAACAATATTCATATTGTATTTACCATAACCTCCAAAGCC
The DNA here is from genome assembly GCA_021962125.1 of Bulinus truncatus. Lineage (NCBI taxonomy): Eukaryota > Metazoa > Mollusca > Gastropoda > Planorbidae > Bulinus > Bulinus truncatus. The sequence continues at coordinate 16,328,820 of JAGDYQ010000003.1, read as the reverse complement.
AATAAAAAAAAAAAGGTATATATTTGTAAATCAATTTGCATTATAGAAAAATCATATCATACTTTCATTTTAATAAAATATTTTAAACTATTATTTACACTGATCTATACATATAAAAGAAAACAATTTTTTACTGTTTAGATTAATTTTTTTTATAAAAAAAACCTAAATGCTAAAACTTCATATATTATCAATAAATTATTTAAGTTCATAAATATATATAAATTTTGTAAATATTAACATGTATTTATAAAGTGTATACAAATAAAATAAGAAAAAAATTCTTGTTAATGGAAACAAAAAATTAATGGTGAATCTAATTCTATTTCTCAATATTACTAAACTCAAATTTTGTTACTAGTCTGATGATGTATGTATGTCACCATTGCTACTCATCGGTGGAGGATAATTATTCTTCCTGATGACTCATATCTTTAATATATTGTTCCTTTCAAGGATAGACAGTTTAGTTACCAGCTTTCTTTAGCCAACTTCCCTTCATTTGTTTTTGCTTCAAACATGACAAAAAAATTTATTTGAAATGGCAGTAAAAAATTTTAAATACTAGCATGAATGCATGGATTAGTAGAAAAAAATAAAATAATATATTAAAAATATTTGTAAAAAACAGGGTTACTTACCATTTATTTTATTGAAAAACAAAACCAAAAATACTTTCCCATCCATAATATCTTGCCAGAAGCTATTGATTCATTATTACCATGAGCTAACACATCATTACAACAGTGGACTGTCATCATTTGGGTCACCTGGAACAATTGGTTCTTAAAATAAATTAAGCTAGCTAACATGCCAAACTTTGTAAAACTAAAAGATTTTATTATCAAAAAATGAGAACACTTAACCGAATAATTTTCTGTTAATAATGTAGGATGATCTTTAAATTTCTGGTACTTTGTTGGATGTTGTGGTCATTGGCATCTTTGCTAGGTATAGGGGACTGTACTTCCTGATGGCTCATATCTTTAATATATTGTTCCTTCAAAGGTTGAACCAGTTTTAGTTACCAGCTTTCTTTACTCAACTTCCCTTCATTTGTTTTTTTTGCTTCAAACCTGGTAAAAATAAGTTCTTTGAGAAATGGCAGTACCAAATTAAAAAAAATATAAGCATGAATGCAGCTGTATCCTTTTAATCATTGTAAAGTCTTTGATCACGTGTTAATAATCAAGAGTGCTGATGAAATGGAGGTCAACTTTGTTTAAAGAAAAAGTACAGTGTGAGGGGGGATATAGTCAGTTGCCTATGCCTAATAATGACCCTGCTATGTGAGTCAGTTGCCTATGCCTAATAATGACCCCCTGCTGTGTGAGTCAGTTGCCTATGCCTAATAATGACCCCCTGCTGTGTGAGTCAGTTGCCTATGCCTAATAATGACCCCCTGCTGTGTGAGTCAGTTGCCTATGCCTAATAATGACCCCCTGCTGTGTAGGTCAGTTGCCTATGCCTAATAATGACCCCCTGCTGTGTGAGTCAGTTACTTACATACCTAATAATGACCCCCTGCTGTAGTCAGTTTCCTATGCCTAATAATGACCCCCTACTGAGTCAGTTGTAGATTATCATTAGCACTAAGGATAATGGAAGGATATTATGACTTTCAGTTGTATATGTGTTTAAATGACTCCTTTATTTATAATTTTCAAAAAAAAATTGTGCAGAGAAAATTTCATTTATGTTTAATTCATCAGATTAAATAATTTAAATTCACATTAAAAAAAAACATAACTATGATAACTAATTGAATATTTTCATATCAAATCGTTTATTTTTTTACACTGTGATATTTTTTGTAAGCTTTACAATTTATTTTAAAAGAGAGATAACCTTGTCTGGAGTTAGACCAGATTTATATTTTTTGAAAACATGATACCCTCCCTGCCTTAAAATTAACATATCATACATACAGTCATCAGTCGCTAGGTGTCGTGTTAGGTGAGGGTGACGAAGGCACTGATTAAAAACTTGATCCAATTGGGGATGGGGATATCTATCTACAGTAATATAGAGAGGCATATAAAATCATTGGTCTGAGCCATATGTTGAGTCGTAGGAAATAGAATTATGGTAATTGTTTAGGTCATGGTTCATGTGCGGAACAGCTGGTGTCTCGAAACGGACACCGAGGAAATAGTATTTTCTTTTTTAGCACCTTGCTTGAAATATTAGTAGATATTATGGGATGGGGAGAGGAAGAACTTGGTGGTCCTCGAGTTTGGACGAAAAAAGGGGGGGGGGCAGAAGGGCAGAAATGTCCGCAGTCCATTGGAGCAGCCGTCCAGCCACCTGACCCGCCCGTGAGGTGGGGGCTTAGGGTAGTGGAGCAGGCACTTATTTCCCCAGTTGGACATTGTAATATTGGTGCGTACTTTGCCCATTGCCGATTCCCCTTTGCTGCCACCGCAGAAAAATTGAGGTGCCATTTGGGTACCCTCCCCATCCCCACCTACCGGATGGCGGACCACAAGGTGGGCCAGATGGTTTGTTTGCTTGCCATTGACCAATATCACTGAATGACAGTTCAAGATGTTCAGGAACACAGCACGTTTGATTTCACATGGGCTGTTACTATGTATCAGCCCACAGATACACTGAGAGAGAGAAGGAGAGAGAGAGAAGGAGAGAGAGAGAGAAGGAGAGAGAAAACAGTCTAGAGGGAGGACAGGAGAGAGAGGGTAAAAGATACATAAAGAGGGAATAATAAGAAATGGCGGGAAGATGGGTCCATATTAACATCTGTGCCGGTATGTCACAAAATAGCGGAGGGGGAGTATCATGCCCGGGCTCTACTCACAAGGGGTGCCAAATGATACATTTTAAATATAATGTAATACTGTTTTCGAATGGCGGGAGGTGGTGGTGCTAAAAAGGTATTGTTCACACGACACGAAAGGTTTCGGTTGGTGTTTTATAAATATAAAAAAAAAAAAAAGTAAAGTACAAACACCTTCGTGTGAAATTATCTTATGTAGGTCGAATTGACAACATCGAGTTGCAAGAAGTGAACTTTAAAAAAAGTAAAGTACAAACACCTTCGTGTGAAATTATCTTATGTAGGTCGGAGCCCGAACCAACATCGAGTTACGAAGTGAACTTTAAAAAAAGTAAAGTACAAGGCTTACCTTCATTAATGAGGTATCTTATGTTGGTCAGACCCAGCCAACATCGAGTTGCAGAAGTGAACTTTAAAAAAAAAGTGTCTGTCTATACATAGCTCAGTTGATATTATTGCAGCATTGTGTAACCTTGTGTAAATTGTGTTGAATGTTTATTATTTTTCCCGTAAAGCACTAGTTTAGTTTAGTTTAGCATCGACGTTGCACTATTAAATACGGAAGAGTTCCAGACTTCATTTCCGTAAGGAAAAAAAAAAGGTAAAGAAAAAAAAGCTTTTATTTATTTTATAGATTTATCGTTCACCATTTCATCAAATTATTTCCGATGATAAATTCAAACTGATCAACGACGTACCAAAGTATGAATTTATTTATTACAATATTTAAATTAAATAAAAAAAACAGCGTAAATTGGGAGCGATATTTGATAGTCATTCAAAAAGACGTCCTTAAGAGCCATTGGGGCAGATGAAGTGTAGGATTCACCTGTTTCTGTAAACCTCGGCTTATATGACGCCATCCGCCTTCTCCCCCCCCAAACACAGGTACCCATTTTTAAGCTGAGACTTGGAGGGACTTTTAACCAAGTTTCATGGGGACCTCGGAAAAATTCCCTTGTTTCTCACCGAGGATCGAATACAGGACTCTGACAGTCAGGCACAGCACTCTACACTGCTCGGCCATCCGTCAATCTTGCGAATCAAAATCTACTATCAGGCCACACCTCTGTGCCTGGGTCAGTCACCTTTTGTCTCCACCATCAAAACCCTTACTTTGTAACAGTGGCGTCACTATGGTTGGTGTCACCCGGTGCGGAAAATTCAGGGTGTCACTCCCTCAAGACTTCCACCATGGAAAAATGCAGTGCCATAGCCAGCTTAACTCGCGCCTGGGGCACAATGCCTCTTTTGGCGCCGCCCCCTATTCGAAAAACATATAATATAACAAGTAAAAATATACCATTTGGCGCCTCATTGTGAGTAAGCGCCCAGGGAATATGCCTCTGGGACAATGGATCATGTTTCGAATTTTTCTGCTCTAGACTTACGAGAATTTACTTTAAAATACTTAAGCAATAAAAACGATAGTATTACTGCCTGTATTTTAAAAGAAGATGTGCCATTACTTTAAAAAAAACTGAGTTTGTAGAATACGTCTGCCATTTCACGAAACCACGTGACTAAATGAGTGCTTCTTCTTTTTTTTTTTTTTAGAAAGTTTAGTAAATCTATGATGATCCGAGCAGCTTTGAATTGTATTCATCTATACTGCTCATCTTTTTGAATATGATCGGTTATAAAAACCGACTATACCCGAATTCTTTCTGCTATGAAATTTAGAATATTCATTTTGATGTCACCCCACCCCCGGTGTTAGTGTCACACGGTGTGGCCGCAAACTCCGCCCTGCCCTCTTCTAGTTACGCCACATCTGTGTAATATCCATGCGTTTGGAACCGTCCTGTGTTGTGACAAGAAGTGCCAATACGCTGGGGATGGGAAGATATCACAATGTAATTTTTTTATCTTCCGTAGCCTTTGATGTAGTGAACAGATGTCACAAAAGAAACACTAACTCCAATAACTAGCTGACCGCGTCTACTTTAATAACTGGGCAAAGAACGACCTCACCCATACAAGGGCATCGTCTAACTAACTGTATTTTTACTGTCCAGCTACATACACAGACACACACACACACAGACACAGAGACTACAGCAACTCAGTCTACAGTTACACCTCCTGCTCTCCCCCTGCTCCTTGTACAACACCATACCGTTATTCAAACCCCTCAGCGCACATAGTTTCTCTGTGACAGGAGCGGTACGCAGGGCCCCTAGGCAGGTCGGCCTATATCATATGCCGGCCGAGAGTTTTCGATCTGCTACACATGGGTGACAAAATGAATCTCCAGTGGCGGGGCAACCAGCCGAGGCAGGGCCTCCGAGCGGATGAGCTAGTCACAGACTATCTTGATTTGTACATGCCCCCACCCCCGTACCTCAAATAGCTTAAGGGCCTTATTAAGTTTTAGATCGGGGCCCTGGATGTGATGCCCATGTCATGACGTTTCAGACGTTTTTTTAGATAGGCAAACTAAGAGACTGCCTGGGGGCTCCCACCTTATGTTAAGATTGCTCTGATAGATTATATTTCCTAGCGCCCTTCCCCCCAGACATCTTCTGAACGTAGTTCCCAGTTTCTCAAATACCCAGAGAGCGGGTTTGTGTAATAGCACATATATGTTTGTCTAATTTGCACTGCACAATTTTTTTTTACTATAATTATAAATAAATGTGCTTACATAATGATTGTAGTTCTTTTAACTGCCAGCACACCTTACAATATCCGCTGGGTAAATTACACAAAGAACATGATCGACTAATCCCCCCCTCTCATTCACACCCATCCAGCTGTCAGCAAAGTTCGAAACCGACCACTTAGTGATCTTGTTGGCCAGATCAAATTCGTCGCGCCGCCTCGGATTGTAAAAGCGGGAATACAATGAACGCCCTGACCTCACCGTGGTCAGTCAAGTAGGTCACAGACTTAGCTGGCTCAACGCCCAAGCCCCCTTTTTTTTTTCATTCCAGCATTGTTGACGTCAGCACGGAGGTCACAGAAACGGATTCGTTGAAACGCATTCAAACTCTGGGACCATAAACCACACATCATTGGGACACGTCGCACTGTGTTTAATTTAACACCGTGCATTATTCTCTATTGTTCACTCATTATTTCGCGCTAAGTTATAAAAACAGACTTTACCAAGTGATTCTAAACTTTTTTTTCCGACCCACTTTGACTGCCGTCATGCGACCCACTTTGACTGCCGTCATGCGACCCACTTTGACTGCCGTCATGCGACCCACTTTGACTACCGTCATGCGACCCACTTTGACTACCGTCATGCGACCCACTTTGACTGTCGTCGACCTATAAGAAAAAACCTTTTTTTACCCACCTACGCTAACAACTACAACTGTAAAAAGAAAAGGGAACAAATAGCCATGCATTGAATTTATAGATTTCCATTTTTACTTTGTAGATTTACAAACAAATAGTTTTCTAAATACGTAGAGAAATAGAGATGTAATTATGCATATACATATATATATATTATACATAGATGTTTATTTTTATTAATTTTAATTTAGTCGCTGCCAACTAAATGCGTCCACGACCCACACTGTGAGAACCATATACTTTACTGTTCTTCATCATAACAAGAAATGAAAAAAAAAAAATGTATCCATCAGAGGTGGTAAGGCATGACCTTCGGCGAGTGTCAGAATTGGGGTTGGGTATGTGGAGTCTATATACTGAACCCCATTAATCCGATTGCGGGGCCTTGGCCTTTCTCAAGCACGTGGCTTTGCCCTTTCTCAAGCGCGTGGCCTTGCCTTTCTCCAAGCGCGTGGCCTTGCCACTTTCTCAGAGCGCGGGGCCTTGGCGCTCTGCTCAAGCGCGTGGCGCTTGCCCTTTCTCAAGCGCGGGGCGGTATGGGTGCTGGTGCACTGGTTGCACCATCAAATGCAGACGACGCCCGAATAAAAACAATACAGCAAATACATTTAACAACACCAAAACAAACACCTCTCAGAAGAGCTCCACCGACATTACAGCAAATGCATTTAACAACACCAAAACAAACACCTCTCCAGAGAAGGGCTCCACCGAGGTATCTACTGGTCAGACGGTGTATGATAAATATTGGGAGTGTTTATATAAAAGTGTGTGTGTGTGTGTTTGTTACAGTGGCGTCACTAGGGATTGCGGGCCTCTCCGGGTGGCACCAACATGAGAGTGACAGAAATAGACAGTTCTAAATTTTTTTTTGTGCGGTAAAGCGCTCGACTTTCGACCTGAAGGTACCTGGTTCGACCTCCGGTGAGACCAAAGAAATGTTTCAGGTCTTGGCTCAAGTTCCCGATATATCTCCCAACATTGCACTGTCATCTAAGGTGAGGATGAAAGAAGGGCACCATAAAAACCGTCCCATTAGTGGTTTATAGAATCTAAGAGATTTCATCTCATCCTTACAGGGACTTCTGCACATTTCATACCAGCAAAAACCGATCATAGTAAAAAAAACCTGAGCAGTAGCACAGGTGCCACAATGCAGAGCATCTGGAGCTTAAGTGAATGAATACAGTTTTCAAAGCTGCTGGAATCAATATAGAGTAACTTTTTTTTAAAAAGTTCTAAGAAAAAGGACGCATGTAGTCACGTGGTTTCATGATATTGGAGACGTAGTTTACAAGTACAGTTTAATTAAAGTAGTATACATCTTTCTGAAATATGGTCAGTGATACTATAACTTTTAACGCTATAATATTTTAAAAGTAATCTGTCTAATCTGTCATTAATTACGTCAACAAAATAGAGGGGGGTCAGAAAATTTTTGACAATTGTTGACAGGGGGAGGGGAGGTCAAGAAAAGTTGACGTCAGCAATGTTACTTTTTTTCAATTTAATATAATTACTTAATAAATAGGAAAATTAAGCAGAGTTTGTGTTCCTGTGTTATACACATAAGCAACATTCAGTATTTTAATTAAACTAACTATGTTCCTACTAATTTTACCACATAAACATTTTGGAAGCCACCTTTTTTTAGGAGGGTAATCAAATGTTGACATAATTTATTGGGGGGGGGGGGGGTCTCTGGAAGTTTGACAAGTTGTTGACAGGTGGAGGGGGGGGAGGTAAAAATCGCCAAGAGTTTGTTGGCCATAAATAATGGACAGCCCTTAAGGTCTTGTGCAGGAAAAATTAGAAATATGTACTATAGTACAACTAGCTGTTGCTCATGGTGAAAGTCGTTAGGGGGTGACATCACAGATTTTCCGCACCGGGTGACGCCACTGTTTGCGTGCATTTTAACGTGGCATGAAGAACATTCCAACCATGACACCCAAATAAAATATATCCACCAAAGAGGAATAAATCATAGACAGGATTCCAAAAATACATGTATATAATCCACCTCACCCCCACACACACACAACGGATAACATTCTGTTGATCTCAACTCAAAAATGAAAATCTTCTACAGCGAGGGTGGTGAGGGCGAGTTCTTCAATCTTGTTCCTTTTTTTATAAAAAAAATTACATCTACCTTTTTATTCAGTGTATTAGCAGGGCTTCCGCCAGTGGGTCTTGGGCCCATGCATGACGATCTCTCCCAACTGGAGCCCCCTTCAGCTAAGTCAATTTCATAGCAGACGAGGCAGCGGAGCCATGAAAAATGTTCCGTACGGCCCTGCAACTCACCTTTATGACGGCCTGACAACTCCCCTTTGTGACGGCCCTACCACTCACCTTTGTGACGGCCGACAACTCACCTTTATGACAGCCCCAGCTCACCTTTATGACGGCCTACCACTCACCTTTGTGACGGCCCACTACCACTCTCTCACCTTTGTGACGGCCGGCAATTCACCTTTATGACGGCCCCTACAACTCACCTTTTGTGACGACTACAACTCACACCTTTATGACGGCCCAACAACTGTGTTTACTAGGTGAAAATACTTAGATGGCAAACTAGCGAATGATTTTTTTCTTAAACTAGGGCTAGACAAGGAATTCTAAAGTTTTTTTATCAACATATCAACATATCAATGGTCTATTAGATTGGGTTTAAAGGAGTGGGAGGAGTGACCCGGGGGGAGGAGATAGAAGATGGCACGCTCGTTGATACCTTGTATGAATGGGAGCTTTAAATAGAGTCGATTAATGATCAATAATTCTATGGTACTCACAAGGGTAGTGGTTGGCGGGGGGATGGAGTGGAGGGGATGGGGAAGGGGAGGTTAAGGGGGGGGAGGGAGAGAATCGTGTCTCTTTAAACTATTGTTTTCTATAAAACCCGGAAAAGTGTCACAACGACCTTTCTAGCTGGCCGCGAGTTTCAGTGCGCGTGACGTCGACCTGAAGCAATACCCCCAACCACAACCCCTCTTCAGGGGCATAACTAGTCGGGCGAAAGGGAGGGGGACTGGCACATCTGCCATACTTGGAGCAAGCCTATTAGCTTGGAATGGGTTGAGGGTGAGTTCACAGCCCGCCCCCATTTATGCCATTGCTACCCAGCGCCCCCCCACCCCCTAGTTTTCACCACTCAGAGTTACGCGTCTAATCACATTTTCATATTTTGTTAAACTGTTCCCACCTTCCCCACCCTTTGTGATGGCCCTACCACTCACCTTTGTGATAGTCCCACCACCACTCACCTTTGTGATGGCCCCTACAACTCACTTTGTGACGGCCCGACAACTCACCTTTATGACGGCCCGACAACTCACCTGTGTGACGGCCCGACAACTCACCTTTGTGATGGCCCCTACCACTCACCTTTGTGATGGCCCTACCACTCACCTTTGTGATGGCCCTACAACTCACCTTTGTGACGGCCCGACAACTCACCTTTGTGACGGCCCGACAACTCACCTTTGTGACGGCCCTACCACTCACCTTTATGACAGCCTGACTACTCACCTTTGTGAAGGCCTGACAACTCACCTTTATGACGGCCCGACAACTCACCTTTGTGACAGCCCGACAACTCACCTTTGTGACGGCGTGACAACTCACCTTTGTGACGGCCCTACAACTCACCTTTGTGACGGCCCGACAACTCACCTTTGTGACGACCCTACAACTCACCTCTGTGACGGCCCTACAACTCACCTTTGTGACGGCCCGACAACTCACCTTTGTGACGGCCTACAACTCACCTCTGTGACGGCCCTACAACTCACCTTTGTGACGGTCTGACAACTCACCTTTGTGAAGGCCTGACAACTCACCTTTGTGACGACCCCTACCACTCCCCTTTGTGACGGCCTGACAACTTTTATTTTTGTACAAGTCCCTGAAAGGATGATGTGGTTATCTCTTAGATCCAATTAACAAACGAATATGACAGTTTTCGCAGCGCCGTTCCTTTCACCTCCCCCGGCCATATCCGATAGTGCGATTGCCGTGGAGGCACCACCGGAGGCATATGTTGGGGACTATGATGGACTCGCAGGAGTCGAACCCGTAATCCTATGCATGCTGGTCATAGATGAAGTACCGGCACGTTACCAAGCGTCACTCATCATTTCAGCATATTCGATTTCTTTCATGTCGCCCCCCTCCCCCCTCCCCACCCGATCCCCTTTATGTTTCAAACCTTTCCTATGGGAAACGATATCACTCCTACTGTAAAGTTTCTATTACTAGTAAAATAACAAATATTCTCAAATCTGTATGGTTTACGAACTTCTTTCAAGTGGGCGGGGGGGGGATGGAGTAATCAACAGATGTGCATCAGGACAGATTATTTCGTTTTCAAATCGCGTTGATGAAGACGTTAAGCACGTTCAAACAGTTTGTAACAAAAAAACATGTAAACATGTATGTGTGTACTCCTATCTCTCTTCTTAGCAAACTGATTTGCTCATGGGCCCATGACTGTGTTATGAATGAGTATGAATGTAGGTCACTTAATGTAGGTCACTAAATGTGGGTCACTTAATGTAGGTCACTTAAGCGTCTTGAACCTGTTAACAGATGGTCGTGAATATAAACACAATTTTTCATCATAATCGACTTAATTTTGATTTAATATGGGGATTTGTCCGCTGAAAGTTTTGTGCGCTGAAAGATTTGTGCGCTGAAAGATTTTGTCCACTGAAAGTTTTTGTGTGCTGAAAGATTTGTCCGCTAATAGTTTGGTGCGCTGAAGATTTGTGCGCTGAAAGATTTGTGCCTTCTGAAAGATTTGTGCGCTAAAAGATTTATTAGCATGAAAGATTTGTGCGCTGAAAGATTTGTGCTCCTAAAGTTTTGTGCGCTGAAAGATTTGTCCGTCACTACCAAAGCATACTTCCTCCACCTCACTCATATAAAAGCATTTTGATATGTCTGTATGTTATTTTTTTTATTTATCTCTATACTTATAAGACGCATTTGTTGTCTGTCTGTCTGTCTGTCTGCCTGTTTCCTTATAGCTCAAGATCCAGACAATCAAATAACGTGAAATTTGTTACATACACATAATTACATGGGGAAGGTTATAGGACAGGTTTCGTTTCATCTCGATGGGTAGTTTAATTGTAATTAATTTTTTTTTTTATTTTAGTATTTTACTATATTAAAGTAATCTCGACGGCGCCATAATAAAATTCCTCTGTGACGTCATTTCCCGATGATGATCGAAGAGAACTTGCGCTCATAACGTATTAAAAATTGAGATTATGATTGTGTGGCTCGCTAGCACAGTCGGTTACTCGCTTGGCGTGACTCCAAATTTGGCCGACTATGTGTGGTTTAAATCCCGACAGTGAAATTTTTTAAACAATTTTTTTGTTTTTCAGAATAATCCTCTGACTTATAAGACATTTGTTGTCTGTCTGTCTGTCTGTTCTCCCAGAGAGAGAGGGGGAGGAGGGAGAGATAAAGAGACAGAGGGGGGCAGGTGGGAGAGAGGAAAGGAGGTAGGAGGGAGGGAGGGAGGAGAGAGGGAGGGAGGAGGGATGGACAGGGGGAGAGAGAGGGGGAGATGGGAGAGGTAGAGAGAGAGGGAGAGGGAGGAGAGAAAGGGAGGGAAGGAAAGAGAAAGGAACGGAGGGAGAGGGGATAGGGAGGGAGATAGAGGAGAGGAGAGAGAGATGGGGAGAGAGGGAGGGAGAGATAAGATAAAGAGTGAGGGGGGCAGGGGAGAGAGAGAGAGGGGAATGAGGAGGAGAGGGGAGAGAGGGGGAGGGGAGAGGAAATTGGAGAGGGAGGGAGGAGGGGAAAGGAGGGAGGGAGAGGGGTTAGGGAAGGAGAGAAAGGAAGGGAAGGAGAGAAGGGAGAGAGGATGGGAGAAATGTGAGAAGAGATAAAGAAAGAGAGAGGGGCAGGGAGGGAGAGAGAGGGAAGGAGGAAGGGGGGAGAGGGAGGAGGATAAAGAGTGAGGGGGGGGCAGGGAGAGAGAGGGAATGAGGAGGGAGGAAGGGGGGGGGGGGGGAGAGGGGGAGGGAGAGAGGTGGAGAGGGGAGGGAGAGGAAAGGAGGGAGGGAGAGAGGGGTTAGGGAGAAAGGAAGGGAAGGAGAGAGGGAGGGATGGGGGAGAAATGTGAGGAAGAGATAAGAAAAGAGAGGGGCAGGAGGGAGAGAAGGGAAGGAGGAAGGAGAGAGGGAGGGGAGGGATAAAGAGTGAGGGGGCAGGGAGAGAGAGAGGGAATGAGGGAGGGAGGAAGGGGGAGAGGGGGGGAGGGAGAGAGGTGGAGAGGGGAGGGAGGGAAGGAGGGAGGGAGAGAGGGGTTAGGGAAGGAGAGAAAGGGAAGGAGAGAGGAGAGAGGACGGGAGAAATGTGTGAGAAGATAAAGAGAGGAGGCAGGGAGGAGAGAGAGGGAAGGAGGAAGAGGGAGAGAGTGAGGGAGGGGGATGGACAGGGGAGAGAAGAAGGAGGGGAGAGGAGAGAGGGAGATGGGATAGGGAGGAGGGAGAGATGGGGAGAGAGAGGGAGGGAGAGGAGGGAGGGAGAAAGGGAGAGAGAGAGGGTAAAGAGGGAGAGGGAGGGGGAGGGAGGAAGAGAGAGGAGGGAGAAAACAAGGTAAACAGAAAACCTTATTTTAAACCCGAGGCAAAGCCGAGTGCCTGGCCTAGTCTTCCATATTAAGTTAACTCGATGTTCCAGCTATTTTAACTTTACTAACGGAAGCAAATGTATGTACATGTATTTATAACTTCGGTTTATTTCAACTATCCGTTCTCAATAGAAGACAAAAACACGATCATCATCTCTACTGTTTTCTGGTCAAACAAAACATAACCACCCGAATATTAAGTCACGCGAAATCACTTTAACGCGCACAGCTGTCTTATCTGAGACGCTCTATCGTTATGATAATTGTGCTCAGTTTTTTTTTAACAGCGGCTGAGCGCAGTGCTGGTTGCTACAGACCCGGGCTAGAGCCAGCTGGCAAGCACACACCAATTGTCGGCTGCTGGATTAGTTTCATTTCATTCAGCTCGTAAAGCAAACTTATTTATCGGGATGCTATTTTCAAACAAAGCGTGATATTAAAAAATACTGAAGTTAGGTTCGATTACTTTAGTTCTTGTCGACCTGCACTGCGGCAGTGAGTGTGTTGTTTTTATCCCTGCACTTTTACGATCTTTGTTTACAAACTTTGGATCAAGCTGTTTAGATGTGTTTACATTAGCGTGTCACCAACCTATATATGATTCATGTCCGTTGCTGGCCGGCCGACAGTTACGATTATCTGAGCCACCATCAAGGACGTTAACATTTTAACTTGGACAGGTCTGACTCACGCACGTGTTGACGCATGTGTCATTAGCACAGTCAGGGTTCTTAGTAATTTTTTTGTTTGGGGGCAGGCCCGTAGCCAGGTCAAAGTAAGCAGGAGGCACCAATACCCAGCAAGGGGGCATCTTTACTTTTTCTTTATTTTCCCTTTTTCTTCTTTTTAAGCGGGGGGGGAGCACTCCACACCTAGCGGGGAGGGGGCACTGACCCCCAGTACCCCCTTGGCTACAGGGCTGTTTGGGGGCGGGCGCTAGACAGAGTTTAAGAGATAATTGAGGACCTTTGGCTCCTACACCATCATACTAGAACTGTTCACGTGATAAGGTAAACTAGTGAACCCATATAGGCCCACTCGTTAAGGGGCCCCTTCCATTATCCGTTTTCAAACAATCTTGTTCTAAAAAGAGCCCCCAAGGGTTCCTTAAGCCCTAGGGCCCCAAATATATCCGGAGGTCTCCCAAAGACATTAGATAGGGCCTGTATGAGGTTTCGTACTATAAAGGATCTTTGGCGCAGTGAGCCCCTATCAATGAAACTGGGCTTCGAGGACTTTTTAGTACACAGGAAGAAAGTTTCGTTACTTTGTTTACTATGTGAAAATACTTAGTAGGCAAACTAGCGAATGATTTTTTGCTTAAACTAGGGTAGACAAGGAATTCTAAAAAGTTTTTTTTTTATCCAACATATCAATGGTCTATTAGATTGCGTTTAAAGGAGTGGGAGGAGTGACCCCGGGGGGGGAGGGAGGGAGATAGAAAGTCTGGCACGCTCGTTGTTACCTTGTATGGTCTACGGGAGCTTTAAATAGAGTCGGCCGAAACTGATCGATAATTCCTATGCACGGTACTCACTAGGATAGCGGCTGGCGGGAGGATTGGGGGGGGGAGAGGGGGAGTCGTGTCTCTTTTAGCTATTGTTACTAAAAACCAGCATGAAAAGTGTCACGACGACCTTACTAACTGACTGTGACCTTCAGCGAAAGTGACGTCGACCTGAAGCATACCCCACCCCCTCCTCTTCTGGGGAATAACTAGTCGGGCGAAAGGAAGGTGGAGGGGGGGGTTTTGGCATCTGCCACACTTGAATAAACATATTCGGCTTTGGAATGGGTTGAGGGTGAGTTCATAGCCGGCCCCCTTTATGCCATTTGCTACCCAACGCACCCCCTCCCCCCCAGTTCCCCACTCAGAGTTACGCGCGTCACAATCACATTTTCATATTTTGTTAAAACTGTTCCCACCTTCCCCACCCCTCCTTCATTATTGCTGCCTATAGACTTTTATGTTGTGCACAAATGTTTAGTTTATACGCCTATAGACTTTTACGTTGTGCACACAAACATTTCGAATTTCTTGCTAGAATTTGCGGGCAGACAATATTTTATATTTACCACACAGACTTCAGAAAATTAGGGGTGTGGGTTCCCGCACAATGTAAGGTTTACACTCAGTTAGGTTCATATTCTATTTGATCAAGAACATTTGCTTATTGTGAGAGGTTGTCGTATGCGAGGGAGAGGACCTGATTTTTTCAGGGGTGGGGGTGAGGGTGGGGCTGCATCACTTTATGATGCCCTTGACCCCCATATACCCCCCCAAGAATATCAAATACTCGACACCACCACCACCACCACCACCGTAACTGAATGTCAACGTTCCACCTTATTTTCATTTTTATTAAATAAATGTTCTGTGACAGAAACTGACAAATATAACTAAGTGTTAAACAATATCACGCTGCTAGGGAGTGTGTGCGTGTGCGCGTGTGTGTGTGTGTGTGTGTGTGTGGGGGGGTTCTTAGCGCAGCCGCTGACTTTTAAGAATATCATAATAAAAATTAAGGCATAGCATATTAACATTTTAGATTTATGGTAGGATAACATAAGGCGTGCTGTGACTGTTGTGTAACAAAAGCATTTGATTAATGAAAGGTGTAATGCAGCGTGTGTTGAGATTGTGCACAGTGGTATTCCAAACTGTGTAGAGATAGGTACAGGCTGGCATATTAAAAGCCTCCGATAATGCTGCATATAAAAGCCACTGACGAGCAGCTGAAAGATAGGGAGAGGTCTGAGAGGTGAGACAGCAAGTGTGAGAGATGTAACAAAGTGAGAGATATAGAGATATGTGAGAGGTGAGACAGCAAGTATGAGAGATGAAACAAAGTGAGAGATATAAGAGAGGTGTGAGAGGTGAGACAGCAAGTATGAGAGATGAAACAAAGTGAGAGATATGAGAGATATGTGAGGTGAGACAGCAAGTATGAGAGATGTAGCAAACTGTGAGATATAGAGATGTGTGGGAGGTGAGACAGCAAGTATGAGAGATGTAACAAAGTGAGATATAGAGATATGTGAGAGGTGCGACAGCAAGTATGAGAGATGTAACGAAGTTAGAGATATAGAGATATGTGAGAGGTGAGACAGCAGAAATATGAAATGTAACAAACTGTGAGATATAGAGATATGTGAGAGGAATTGAGACAGCAAGTATGAGATATGTAACAGAAGTGAGAGATATAGAGATATGTGAGAGGTGAGACATGAAGTATAAATGTAACAGTGAGAGATATGAGATATGTGAGAGGAATTAAGATGGCAAGTATGAGAAATGTAACAAAGTGAGAGATATAGAGATATGTGAGAGGTGAGACAGCAAGTATGAGAAATGTAACAAACTGAGAGATATAGAGATATGTGAGAGGGTGAGACAGCAAGTATGAGAAATGTAACAATGATATAGAGAGGTGTGAGAGGTGAGACAACAAGTATGAGAAATGTAACAAACTGAGAGATATAGAGAGGTGTGAGAGGTGAGACAACAAGTATGAGAAATGTAACAAAGTGAGAGATATAGAGATATGTGAGAGGTGAGACAGCAAGTATGAGAAATGTAACAAAGTGAGAGATATAGAGATATGTGAGAGGTGAGACAGCAAGTATGAGAAATGTAACAGGAAGTGAGAGATATAGAGATATGTGAGGTGAGACAGCAAGTATGAGAAATGTAACAAAGTGAGAGATATAGAGATATGTGAGAGGTGAGACAGCAAGTATGAAATGTAACAAACTGAGAGATATAGAGATATGTGAGAGGTGAGACAGCAAGTATGAGAAATGTAACAAACTGAGAGATATAGAGAGGTGTGAGGTGAGACAACAAGTATGAGAAATGTAACAAAGTGAGAATATAGAGATATGTGAGAGTGAGACAGCAAGTATGAGAAATGTAACAAAGTGAGAGAGATATAGAGAGATATGTAGGGCAGGGCAATAAGTATGAAATGTAACAGCCTAACGCGTCCAGCGTTTTCATTTTAAAATAAACAACTGTCAGAGTTAGAGTAAATCAATTATGTACTATTTTTTTCTCCCCTGTATGCAACCGTAGAATTGGGTTAGAGGGTCATTTTCAACACAGTGCACCAAGGTCAGAGAGCTGTCTCTCCAGCGACTTTCACTTGGCTAATTTCCTTGTCACACAACAAAACATTACATGCCATCTTATGGGGACATTTTGGTGTCTCATTTAAATTTAGAAATAAGCAATAAATATAAGTTTTTAAACTCGTAAAAAAGAAATAACCGATGAGCCGATATTTTTATAAATGCTAAGTTTATATCGTGAGAAATAACACATTTTTTTTAAACGTTTTTATTACTTTCTATTTTCTCTCTAGATTTCCAGATACACCATTATAAAATGTCTTCCAGACTTGTGCAACTTTCGCCATTTCAAAGGAAAAGTTGGAATACTATTTCCGGTTTTAGGTAAGCAGGGATGAAATATTTAAAAGTATACCATAAAATATTTTTGATTTATAAGAATCAAAAGCCTTGGTCTTTGGTGGAAAAAAACGATGATATCAGATTCATATCACATTTAACTTGTGTTAATTGTTTAGTGTAGTTGACAGTAAAACATTATCTGAATATTGATTGAACACTATGAGGATGATCGGGCATTATCTGGATATTGATTGAACACTATGTGGATGATCGAACATTATCTGGATATTGATTGAACACTATGAGGGAATTTCGAACATTATCTGGATATTGTTGAACACTATGTGGATGATCGAACATTATCTGGATATTGATTGAACACTATGAGGATGATCGAACGTATCTGGATATTGATTGAACACTATGAGGATGATCGAACATTATCTGGATATTGATTGAACACTATGTGGATGATCGAACATTATCTGGATATTGATTGAACACTATGAGGATGATCGAACATTATCTGGATATTGATTGAACACTATGAGGATGATCGAACATTATCTGGATATTGATTGAACACTATGTGGATGATCGAACATTATCTGGATATTGATTGAACACTATGTGGATGATCGAACATTATCTGGATATTGATTAGACACTATATGGATGATCGAACATTATCTGGATATTGATTGCACACTATGAGGAATTTCGAACATTATCTGGATATTAGACACTATGTGGAATTAAAACGTCTTCTTACTAAATACACATACTTTACTAAATACACCTACTTTAATTAGTAATACTGTTTTACACAAAATAGGTTCTTTTTTTTGTTTCGGTATTGGGGAAACCTGTTTACACCTGGACGGCGAATAGGCTAGGCACTGCGCATCGTGGCCAGCAATTTTGGTCTAAATTGTTTATTTCAATAGTAAGTGAATATGTGGGGAGAAAATGAAATAAACTGACAAACTGATTTCTAAAAAAATAGAAAGTTACAGTACATTTATTTCCGGTCAGACGTGCTAAACTCTTCCTGCTCCTTGTCCAAAATTTAGTTTTATTCCCAATGGCAGATAGCTGTTTTAGTTTTTATTACTTTCCGCTAATTTTCAAATCAAAAAACGGATCAATTTCTTGCATTTATTTCTTTTATGAATGTCTTGTATATATATATTTTTTTGTCTTTTAGCTCCAGACGAAGAAGGTAATTTGGATAAAAACGGTATCAACAGACTCATGGAGGTAAGAAGTTTAAATTGTTTTGTCCACCCCCTCCCCCACTTGTAACTAAATACCCACAAATGTAAAAAAAACAAATAAATGTTTATAAATAGATTTCTGGGTTGTGTTGGCTCATTCAATGCAATTGAGCTAAGGGAAAAAACAAAGTCCTGATTTGACTGCACCCATAGATACAAGGTATTTGTTCACTGGTTAGTGTGAACAGCACATCATCACCTGGCCTCCTTGTAGTTTGAAGTATTTACTACATCTGCTCCCCCAGCTTCCATTCCAAAATAATGTTGTTATATTTTCATAGTTTGCATGTTTCTAGTTCACTGTCATGCGCAAGTGTAGTCATATGGTTAAAAAAACTGGATTGAAAAGCGTGAAAAGGGGTGTATTTTTTATCTGCACAACATTATCAGTTCTTTGATATTTGGTGGGGGAGGGGGAGGGAAGGGGGTAACTAGGCCATCGATTATCAACCTTTTTGCGATGATGTCCCAAAAGTGTGCGAAACTTAGTTCGCGAATACATGAGCTTATTTTGATTATGGAATGTTCTTACATTTTTTAATGTGGTCACGTGGTTAGGCGATGAGTCACACAGCAAACTGGCCGAACCTTCTTCAAACTCTTTGGTTGTTTTAAAACAGAAAATTACGTGTCGCTGAATACCATTGCGTACCCTTACGCAACAAATTCCACTACCGCGGGGTGCGCGTCAGTGCCGAACCAAGTGATTTGGGGGGCACGGGGAAGCAGCCTCTTTGGGGGCCTCTGCATTTGACATTCGACACAATGACATGAAAAAAATATTTTTAATATTTAATGTAGAAAAAATTTGGCGCCCCCCCAAACAAGCTGGGGCCCGGGGGGACTTTTCGAATTTGGACCCCGCTCCCCATCCTAGGTACGCCTATGGTACGCGTACCAGTGGGTGAGAACGAACAGTGATACTGGGCAGATATATATATATATATATATATATATATATATGTATATATATATATATATATATATATATATATATATATATATATATATATATAGAGACATAAGAACAAGTAAATGACAGGTGCTCTAGCCGATTTGATAGGAGTTGGTGCTGTAAAGGGTACACAAAGGTACTAGGTTTCTGCGCCGGTCTCTTGGTATGCCCGCCATCAAGAATGACTGTGATGGTTGAAGTGTTTGTGTATTCATTTCATACTATTAAATTCTAATTCTTTTTTTCGCCCCTATTTTATCCAACAGAAAATTCTGGACTTCACGGGCTGGGACGAGGACAGCCCGACCTTCAGGGAATTCCAGGAAGTTCACGAAGCGTTTTTGAACAGCTGTTTGAGAAGCCCAGGAAGAGGAATGGCGAAAGGTATGGGCGTTGGCTGTAAAGGCATGAAGTATTATTAATATACGTATTATAATTTTTGATATGGAGCTCTCTTTCTCTCTCTCTCTCTCTCTCTCTCTCTCTCTGTTAACTGTGGACTGAACACTTAATTATAACTGACCCTTGAGATTAAACTCGCTGTGTCCCTCAGCATCCGGTAACTCCCATAAAGGCCAATGGCCAACCATACAACTGGTCCACCCTGTGATCCGCCAGCCCGGGGCACTAAAAAAGCACATGATCTATGGTCGACACGTCAGTGTGCCCAAATCCACTGAAGAGTCACTAACAGTACTAGTACACAATATATGAAACTATATCACGATACATTATAAGCTGAATGAATACATGGGTCAGTTCTATCGAGATAGATAGAGATATAGACACTGACCGACATATAGATGAAGCAAAGCTACTGTTAGACGTAATTATAGAGATAGATGGATATGATACATAGATAGATAATATTATAGACAAATCGGCAGAGATCAATAGATAGTTAGATAGATGTGGTGATGTAAAAAAGAGTTAAAAAAATATGCAGAAAGATAAATGGAAGTGCCATTAAATTCGACTCTGCCCTATCTGTTATTCAAAAAGTAAACAAAGCTCCAACCTGCATCTGTCATTAGCTCATCTGTCATAAACTCACTTGTCGTTAGTACTTCTGTCATTAGCTCACATATCATTTGCTCACATGTCATTAGCTCACTTGTCATTAGCTCGTGCCATTAGCTCACATGTCATTAGCTCACATATCATTAGCTCATACGTCAACGTCAAATTATTTGACTAACGTAGCAGTGTCAATCTTTTTTTTTTTTGTTGTTCTGTTTTAGCCGGCAAAGTGACGCTGGACAACTGGCTGTCCATGTGGTCAAACATCCTGCCGGGGTCGTAATCCATGCACAACTTGCCCGTTTGGCTGAGACTCATGCCACAGCTCCTGTTTAAAATTGTGGACAGGCGAAGTAAGAGTAATGGGAGAAAACAGCAGCCATCAAAAACAATATTTTAATTACATAGACAACGAATACAATTGACATAACCCAAACTTACACACACACACATGCAAACACACACACACACACACACAGAAACACACAACCAACTTATACCTGTACTATTGTACCTGATATTATATCATACGAACGGTGAGGATGACAGGGGAGGTAAACTGTTGCAGTGTGCCATTCTTCAAATGGGACGCAACTGTTTTTTTGTTCGTCTTTTACAAGTATAAAAAAAGTTCACACAAGTGGTCTCCCATGCCTTAGTAAATGCCACTTGATGAAAAAGTATTTTTACAAGGCTAAGCATTACCACCAAAAATAAATCTGACCTAAATTGGTGATCAATTCTAAAGAAATACACTGCAATTAATAAGTTACTATTATTATATTGGTTTATTACATAATTGTTACTTTCGTTTCAAATCTGCCATAACGTTCTATCAGGGCAAAAATACCTGACAGCCAACGACTTGGAAATATTTTACCAAGGAAATGGTTCACCTCGACTCTGACCAAGCTTTGAAGTGGCCCAGAAGGCGTACTCCACATGACGGACGTAAGCGCTGAATGGGGATTCTCCTAAATATGGCGATGTAGGCTTCTGTAGCTCAATATCGATGGTGTATGATCTGGTGTCAGTCAATCAAAAAATGATGTCATTTGTAAAACTTGTATGCAGACCCGTGCTTACAATTGGGTACCCTAGGCAAAGGAAAATTTGGGGTTCCAGGGGGGGTTGTGACAATCAGTGTACTCGTTCTGACATTAACTGTGCTCGCTGTGACAATCACCGTACTTGTTCTGACAATCGGCATACTCGTCCTAACAATAGCTGTACTCGCCCTGACATTAACTGTACCCATTCTGCCAACCACTGTACTCGCTGTGACAATCACTGTACTCCTTTCTAACAATCACTGAATTCGTTCTGACAATCATTGTACTCGTTCTAACAATAACTGTGTTCGTTGTTGTGATATTGTTGTGATAATGTTGTGATATTGTTGTGATAATGTTCGTCAAGGATTGTGGTGGGAGGAGAGCAAAGCAAGAATGTGCATTAGAAGCGATGCTAGTCTCGGAAGTAACGGGATAATTAACGATGTCACTATTCAGCGATTTACTAGAGGTAATGTATCCACACAGTTTTGTGAATAGTCGGTTTTTTCTTCAAAGTTACATTTTCTTAATTACATTTATAATAAATTTCAGAAATACCGTCATAATAAAATGTCAGTATTAGTCACCTTAAATGGCATAATTAGTCACCTTAAATGTCATAATAGTACATAATTAATGTCATAATTACAGCCACAAGCTGGTGACTTGACATTATTTTTATCAGTTTAAAGTATCTCTCGGGGCCCTGATTGTTAACATACGATAACCACCGCATATCTACAAAAATAATGATTCATTTTCATGTTGGTATGGCGTCAGACTAGACCGAGATTAGCACTAGCCAAGAGCCTGTACTTCGGCTCTTTGTGTAATGGAGGCCTAGTCTTCATTAGTTGCCTAGTTTGACGACGGCCAAGAGAGTCTGTTTACTAAGATACTAGCCTATAAATTATTGTGTTCTCTGTCCAGGGTTATGTTTACTAAGATACTATCTTATTGTGTGTTCTCCGTCCGAGGGTTATGTTTACTAAGATACTATCTTATTGTTTGTTCTCTGTCCAGAGTTCTGTTTACTAAGATACTATCTTATTGTGTGTTCTCTGTCCAGGGTTCTGTTTACTAAGATACTATCTTTTGTGTGTTCTCTGTCAGGGTTATGTTTACTAAGATACTATCTTATTGTGTGTTCTCTGTCCAGGGTTCTGTTTACTAAGATACTATCTTATTGTGTGTTCTCTGTCAGAGTTCTGTTTACGAAGATACTATCTTATTGTGTGTTCTCTGTCCAGAGGTCTGTTTACTAAGATAATATTTTATTGTGTGTTCTCTGTCCAGGGCTCTGTTTACTAAGATACTATCTTATTGTGTGTTCTCTGTCAGAGGTCTGTTTACTAAGATAATATTTTATTGTGTATTATCTCTGTCCAGGAAGGCAGATATCCACTGAATGAAGACAGCTATGAGCAACTGTTTGCCAACTTTCTTATTGGAAGGACGCCGTACAGCCTGGACGGTATATATTTGGTTGTTTTGAACACGAGGTAAATAAAAATGTTGTTTGTTGATTTCTTAAACTTTTGTTTTTTTTACTTGGCGATCTGATTTTTGTCCATGCATTATTACTGTTGTCAAACACTGTAATGGTCATCTATTCAACCCAAAACATCCACATTATAAGATAATATAAGCACAAATGAATGGACCCTCCTTTTAGTATATAGGCCTAATATTTTGCCCCCTTACACACACACACTTATATTTAACCTCCCCTCAAGAAATAAATTAATGCCCTATTTTGCATTTTATTGTTTGTTTATTTGTATAACCCACCTTAAAGATCCCCCCAGTCTCCCATATATAACGGATTGTAGCCACACACACACACACACACACACACAAACACACAAATGACAAGCCTTGCGTTAATAACTTATAGGGCCTATAAGTCCACAGGCAACTCCAATTTTAAGTGATGAAAACAGCAAGGCCCGTTGAAACATTTATTGTAATTCTCAAACAGCTTTTTGTAATTTAGAGCATTGATTTTTTCCTCAAGCTTGTTTGAAAAAAACCGCCAAATGTCTGACAGGCATGCCACTAAATGTTGATTTGAGTTTTCAAAAACAAATCAAACTTTTCCCCGGAATAAAAAACAAAACTACAAAAGAAATCAACATTACAGTTAGAATATCTAACGATTCTTTATATCAATACTAGCGTTGTTATTGATTATTAAGATACCGAATAAACACTACAGATGGGATATCTATGGGACTCTTTCTAACAGTTCTAACGTTTATTATTGATTATTAAGATAATAAATAAACATTACAGCTATAATCTCTATGGGACTATTTCTAACAGTTCTAACGTTTTATTGTTGATTATTAATATAATAATTAAACATTAGAGCTAGAATATCTATGGAACTCTTTCTAACAGTTCTGACGTTTATTATTGATTATTAATATAATAAATAAGCACAGAGCTAGAATATCTATGGAACTCTTTCTAACAGTTCCACAACGTTTATTATTGATTATTAAGTTAATAAATAAACAATGATGTTTATACTGTTGTTGTTGTTATAATTATTCAGGTGAGACCGTTTCAGTTGATCGCCCCTGCCCCGGATGAAGTGAAAGTGTCATAGGAGTCAGGAAACCCGTGTCAGGCAGGGAGGCCATCAGGCAACTCAGTTATTCATGAACGTATATATTGTTATAATTTTTTTTTTAAATCTTTCTTGATTGTGAAATGTGTGCTGGTTATTACTTTATTTTATTGAGCATTTAAAACGTCGCAATAAAATTTCGTTTAAACGTACAATTTATTTGTTAAATAGTTCACTATAGGCTTACATTTTTATTTGACCACTATCATAGATGCTCGAATGTTCACCTGAGAGTCCTGGGTTCGATCACTCGGTGTGAATCAAAGGAATTTTTTTTTAGATTCTAGTGAAGGTTGATTCTAGTCCTACAAGTCCACCAGCGTTAAATGGGTCACTGACTCTAAGTTGCGGAAGTAAAGGCGGCAGAGCGTACTAACCACACTATCCCTTCATATGCCGAGGTTACAGAAACAGATGAATTCTACACTTCACCTGCCAAGATGGTCCTTTAGGGTTAGGGAACTTTTACTAATGTCAGAGACAACACAAATAATTAAATTCACATTTTGAAAAAAAAATCAATGAATAAATTAAACGAATAAACAAAAGATCGAATTATTTAGAAGCAAATCAACTTACACCTTAGAATAGTAATATTTAATGCCATTTGAATGCCATTCTTAGATGTTGCCGTTTGACATGTCATTCTTAGATGTTGCCTTCTACATGTCATTCTTAGATGTTGCCATTTGACATGTCATTCTTAGATGTTACCATTTGACCATGTCATTCTTAGATGTTGCCGTTTGACAAGAAATAGCAGTAAATAGTAGGGAGCGACCGATAATCGGATCGGTATCGGACCGATATTGGCACTATCGGTTAACTATCGGACCGGCCATTTTTGGCCGCCGATACAGTAATTTTTTTTCAACTTGTGATTTGAACATTTTTCTATTTTCCTTCGGCTATAGGAGATGTTCATATCGACATCTAGCGGCCGTGATCAGCCGCGGTTCGCCCGTATAATCTAAGAGTAGTTAGTAGTTACCTAGGCAACACATACAGCTGCGCTCGGTGCTCATTGCTCAGTCAAGATCGCCGATGGCCACAGGCCGTGGCTTGAATGGCTTCAAGTAAAACCGATTATAATAATCACTGGGTTGAGCTTAACTACTTCTTAGCCGAGGTTAGCGGTCGCCCATCTTATCACTCGATCGTCGTATTATTTAACATTACATTACTCATGATTTGAATTTCTTCTGCAGTCGCCAGGATCGCTAGCAAGATGGCGGAATTTTAGGTCCTCGGGTGTTCAAAACCTTGCCGTAGGCCGGTATCATGGTTCCACACTCTAGATATCGATGAATACTCTAAGAACTGTGTATAGAAACTATTTCTATTTGAGATTGAATTATAAATTGAAGCGGCAGCTGGCAAGTTTAGTTCACCGTTGATCTCTATGTTGCAGTACGCTCTTCTTGCTAATAGTATCTGTGGTGACGTCACAAGACACCCTTTCATTAATAGCAAAATATCGGTATCAGCATCGGCGAAAATGCGGGGAAAAATATCGGTTTCGGGCTATCGGTAAAAAGGCATATCGGTCGCAACCTAGTAAATAGTATAAAAACAAGAGGCAGTAACTCTCGGTCAGTTAGAAGTCACTTTGTGTGTGTGTCGTCGGTTTTTACTTGTGCCGATTCGCTATACAAGTGGCGATCATGTGATGTCTGAAGTAGTTAGTCGAATTTCTTTTCGTGTACAGCCCAAATGGATTCACCTTGGAATTATGTCATAAAAATTCCTCGCAACCGATTATATGGGGTATCAGACGGGCCAAGTTTCCAGACAACACAGATAAACCATGCAGCAGAGAATGGCATATTTAGTGACCGGATTGAGTGGCAGTCGCTTTGATGACGTCATTGTATCAACTGTGGATATCTTAAGGCATGCTTAAATTATTTCGGTAATGGGTGATTAGGTAGCAAATTTAGTTAAAATCTGCCAAATCAAACACTTCGTATAAACATTTGAGGTAAATTCTTTAAAAGAATGTACACCACATACAAAAAAAAAACATTTCAAAATCGATTCAGGATAAATCAATCGGGAAGAACAAAACAATGTGAAATGAAAAAAAATGAACTTTAATCCGTTTTCTTCAATATCAACTTGATGTAGAGTAATGTGTACCAGTCATTTCACAACAGAGGAAGTAAATTTTAGGCTCACGTGGTTATGACTTTGATCTCAAGATCCTGAAGAAATTGTGGTTTTCAATTTTCATACCGGGAAGTTTTAAATCTTCAGTTGGAAAGCTTTATCACATTGCTCATGATTGACAGTAACTTTAAATAATTCTAATTCAAATTCTAATGGCTTAAATTATCTATTAAATAAGCAAACCAATAATTCAAAGCAATCTGAAATATGTGATGATTATAGCCATTCTATCCATCCATCCATCCATCCATCCATCCATCCATCCATCCGTCTATCTATCTACCTATCTATCCATCCAACCATCCATCCGTCCATCTATCCATCTATCTATCTATCTATCTATCTATCTATCTATCTATCTATCTATCTATCTATCTATCTATCTATCTATCTATCTATCTATCTATCTATCTATCTATCTATCTATCTATCTATCTATCTATCTATCTATCTATCTATCTATCTATCTATCTATCTATCTATCTATCTATCTATCTATCTATCTATCTATCTATCTATCTATCTATCTATCTATCTATCTATCTATCTATCTATCTATCTATCTATCTATCTATCTATCTATCTATCTATCTATCTATCTATCTATCTATCTATCTATCTATCTATCTATCCTTTTATCTATCTATCTATCTATCTATCTATCTATCGATCTATCGATCTATCTAATCCTATATATCTATCAATCTGTCTTATCCATCAATCTATCTAATGTACCACGATACATTTTATTCCCAGCTTTTAATTTTTCGATATTGTAACACCAAAACCCGACGCGGGTATGTTGGAAATTGTCCTAATATAATGATTTTTCCTATTATTGTACATTTAAACAAAAAAAAAGAAAAGAAAAAGGCACCAGGACCCCAGAGTACTCGCCTACTTTCTAAATACCCCACTAACGGCCCTGCTATTACCTATAGACTGCTGATATACCCTCAACTAAATTTAATATGAGCTCGCATTGAAATTGATGAAAACATTATTTGAAAACAGCAACAACAACAAAAACTTAGTGGATATATTTTGACCTTTTGCCTCTAGTCAAAGAGGTAAAGAAACTAATCTTCCTATGTTTTATGTTATGAACGATTAGATGGCAGGCCCGTAGCGTGCAGGTGGAGTGGCAGGGTGCATGCCCTCCCCCCTGAGTTTGTCTGGTCCCCTCTGCTTATTTGTTCTACCTACTAAAATGTATTACCTGCCCCCCTCCCGCTATTTATAGGCCTGCTGTAGAATTTTCAAGCTACGGGGCTGATTAGATGGGAGATTCTTAACTGCTATCAAAAATATTTGTAGAGATGATTTAATGTAATTAAACATTCTCAATATATTCTTAATCAGTTCAAAAAGTGTTATTTGATCTTTTAATTATTTGAATCATTTATTACTCCGGAAAAAACTGTTATATATAAATATCATTGTCTTTTCTCTATCACTTTCTGTCTCTCTACCATCTTTCTCAGAACTTAATAAGTTTATATGAATTAAAGGAACTCAAAAAGATTTGTATAAAAATTAATCAGGATTTAAACTTATTATTAATAAAAAAAAACGAACAATTTTTTTCCCGTAAATATAAGCGTCAGCGGAGAGGAAAAAGATGTGAAGCAAGGGCTTTGCAAGCAAGCAAGCGGCCATAACTCTATGGAAGTAAGAGATCTTTAGCCAGTTTATAAGCAAGCGGCCACTCTATGGAAGTAAGAGATCTTTAGCCAGTTTGTAAGCAAGCGGCCATAACTCTATGGAAGTAAGAGATCTTTAGCCAGTTTGTAAGCAAGCGGCCGCGCTCTATGGAAGTAAGAGATCTTTAGCCAGTTTGTAAGCAAGCGGCCATAACTCTATGGAAGTAAGAGATCTTTAGCCAGTTTGTAAGCAAGCGGCCATAACTCTATGGAAATGCGAGATCTTTAGCCAGATTGTAAGCATGCGGCCATAACTCTATGGAATTAAGAGATCTTTAGCCGGTTTAAACAAGCGAATAACTCTATGTAAGTAAGAGAGATCTTTAGCCAGTTTGTAAGCAAGCGACCATAAATCTATGGAAGTAAGAGATCTTTAGCCAGTTTTGTAAGCAAGCGACCATAACTCTATGGAAGTAAGAGGTCTTTAGCCAGTTTGTAAGCAAGCGTCCATAACTCTATGGAAGTAAGAGATCTGCTTTAGCTAGTTTGTCCCCACGAAACGCTACGGACTAATCTCCTCTTGTGGATACACAATATAAGTGTTGTTGTTTACATATTTCCAGGAGGTCGAGGTCATCTCTCTAGGGTATCGTCTCTTTAACAGGAACACAAGAACTGACCTCCCAGTGTGGACGGACTCCATGTTGGCCATCTGGCGACAACATAAATAGTACAACACTAAATTCAAATTGATAGTAAAAAGCAATCAATTTCATGAATATTTATTTTTATAACTAATTGGAAAGTGAAAAGCTGACATCATCAGGATACCTGTAATTCAAAGTTACACCAGGTACTCTTCAATAGGTCCCGATGTGACAACCACTAAAGTTTTCCTGCTCTCTTTAACGGCCGTGACAATGTTGGAAGCGATAAACTCTCCAACTGCGAAATCTCTGCCGTGGACAAGAACTTTCAAATCTCGTTTAGTTAACTCTGTAATGGAACAAAGACTTTTATAGCAGTCCATAACTCATAAATAAAAAACTTAATCCCTCGACACATAGGAATACAGTTAAAAAAAAATATTATTATCCATCATTTGCCATACTCCTATCGGTGTATGGGCCACCAACTAAAGATCTCCAGCGACTTCTGTCCTGAGCAGCCCCATAAGCGTGAAAATTCTACAGCAGGAGCCAGGCATTCTACAGCAGGGACCGGGCAATAGTAGGGGGGGGGCAGTGAATACATTTTACTAAGTAGAACAAATAAGCAGAAGGGCCAGATAAACGCGGGGGAGCTCGCCTGGCCCCCGCACGCTACGGGCCTGGTCCTAAGCCATTCTCTCCAGCTGCTTCCAGCTGAACCCCATCCTGGTGATGTCCGCCTAAAATTCTCACATCCAGGCGTTTCTTGGCCAGCCTCTCTTTCTTTTTTTCTTGGGGATTCCATCTCAATGCTTGCCTAGTGATGTTACTTTTTGGCTTTCGTAATGTGCAGCCTATCAGCCCATCTCTCTTTGATCTCCTCTTCCATTGAAGCTTGGCCGGTTCGTTCTAAAAGGCCTGGCATTGGCGATGGTGTCAGGCCATTGCATTTGAAAAACTTTCCTAAGGCAGCTGTTGATAAAGGCCTGGACTCTCTTAGTGGTGGTCTTCGTAATCCTCCAGGTCTCCAGCTCCATACAATAGGACTGACTTAACATTGGTATTGAACAGGCGAATTTGGTGTTCAGGACGATTCTTTTGAAATTCCAGATGTTCTTCAGCTGGAATTCAATTGTACAATGAATAAGTCCTTTTTGTGTGATTTAACCTCTAGGTTTCTTACATCCATAAATGTATACAAGTATATGAAAAGGTTACTTAGCAAGGCTTTCGTCATCCCTCGGCAATCTATGGGCCGGCCGGACTGTTTTAATCTGGACCGTAGTCTGAATAAATTTATTGTGGCCCGCGACTTAAAATTTTGCCCACCACTTTAACTCTATGTTCATCAATTTACATTATTCATTTCCTCGCTCCATCTATCTATCTATCTATCTATCTATCTATCTATCTATCTATCTATCTATCTATCTATCTATCTATCTATCTATCTATATCTATCTATCTATCTATCTATCTATCTATCTATCTATCTGTCTGTCTGACTGTCTGTCTGTCTGTCTGTCTGTCTGTCTGTCTGTCTGTCTATCTATCTATCTATCTATATATATATATCTATATATCTATCTGTCTGTCTGTCTGTCTATCTATCTATCTATCTATCTATCTATCTATCTATCTATCTATCTATCTATCTATCTATCTATCTATCTATCTATCTATCTATCTATCTATCCGTCCGTCTCTCTGTCTTTCTATACATCTATCTTCCATCCGTCTTTCTATCTATGTATCTGTCTATATGTATATATATCTATATGTCTGGCTATAAATTGATATCTATATCACAGCTACCCACATGTTTGTCTGAATATATCAATACCTACACAGTTATATTTCAATAATTAAAATGTGCAACGTACCCGGTAGAACCTGATCCAAAACAAACTCTTCGTCTTGATAAGCGTATGAAAGAAAGGCGTCGTAAATGAATTGCTCTTCATCACCACCAAACATTTTCCCTTCGTTTGAACATGACGTAGGCTGCATGATACAAATATCTGATCTTCCAGCGAAACCTGTAAAAAATAATTTAAATGTATTTGTGATTTTAAACTAGCTGACATTAATTGGTAATGTCAACTTTTTTTTTTCGTTTAATTTACAAATGGCGATCCACTGAATCTATTATTTACAGTAGGGCGGTCAGTGAAAACTTTTTTGAAACATTTCGAAAAAAAATGCTCTATTGTCCCCGTTTGTCTGTCCGTCCGTCTGTCCATTAACCACCTAGATCTCAACAACCATAAGTCTAGACCCATGATGTCCTGTATCGTATGTCTTGGCCTGCAAGAAATGACTTTTTTCCATTTCGCGATCTGACCTCTCAGGGCCGTAAAGGGGCCTTAGTACCGTTTTTTACTATATAAGCTATATTAATAAAAAGGCGCTATATCTCAGCAACTATAAGTCCTAGACCCATGATGTATATATCATTTTGTAGGTCTTGGCCTGCCATGTACATCAAAAGTTTATTTCGCGATAGAACCTCTGAGGGCCGGGCTTCAGGGCTCCTAGGGGCTTATATATTATATATACACCTTGTACGTTCAATAGCCCATTCATTTGGTACGAAATACTGCAGCACGTAGTTTCCACCAAGATTTATTAAGAAACTCATCAAATGAAATAGTTAGCTTGTGTTCTGAGTTTAATTGAAAAGTATCAGAGCTATACAGCAATTGACGGAGTTTTCGGACGATTAAATGACTATAATTTCAGATGTTTTCCAATTATGAGTCCTATTTCAGTGACCACAAACCACTTGTAGTTAGATTTAAGAGACAATAATTTTTTTCAAATATATAAAAACGTCTTTATAATTTATTTTTTACAGATATATGCATTACACAATTGAATTTATAAACATTTCCAAAATTTACAAATATTTACTGAAAAGATAGCATACGTACTGATACATAACATGAAAATGCGCTAACACGTCCTGTGTCCAGAATGGAACAGGCTTAATTACTTGTTTACTTAGTATTGACATTGATGTTGATAAAATGCAATTATCATTGTTAATGAGGGTGTGTGGGGACGTAAAGTATGGGGGCGTAGGTGTGGGGACGTAGAAGTGTGGGACGTAAAGTATGGGAGCGTAGGGTGTGGGGACGTAAAGTCGTGTGAAGGCATAAAGTGGGGGCGTAAAGTACTAGGGGATGATGTAAAGTATGAGGCGTTAAGTGTGCGGACCGAGTGTAGAGGGCGTAAAGTGTGGAGACGTAAAGTATGGGGACGTAAAGTATGAGGCGTAAAGTGTGCGGACGTAAAGTGTGGAACGTAAAGTGTGGGGACGTTAAGTATGGGGACGTAAAAATG
This sequence comes from Bulinus truncatus, assembly GCA_021962125.1. Classification (NCBI taxonomy): domain Eukaryota; kingdom Metazoa; phylum Mollusca; class Gastropoda; family Planorbidae; genus Bulinus; species Bulinus truncatus. Next base: position 16,296,897 of record JAGDYQ010000003.1, on the reverse strand, counting down.
AGGGAGATGATGTGGGGACGTAAAGTGTGGGGCGTAAAGCATGGGCATGAAGTGTGGGGATGTAAAGTATTGGGACGTAAAGTGTGGGGGCTAAAGTGTGGGGGCGAAAATTGTGGAGAAGTAAAGTGTGAGGGTGTAAAGTGTCGGAAATAAGTGTGGGGGCGTAAAGCATGGGGGCGTAAAGTGTAGGGACGTAAAGTATTAGGACGTAAAGTGTGAGGGCGTAAAGTGTGGAAAGTAAAGTGTGAGGGTGTAAGTGTCAGGACGTAAAGTGTCAGGACGTAAAGTGTGAGGACGTAAAGTGTGGGGACATAAAGCATGGGGGGCGTAAAAAGTGTCAGGATAGCAAAGTGTTGGGGCGGAAAGTGTTGGGACGTAAAGTGTTGGGACATAAGTGTGGGACATAAAGCATGGGGGCGTAAAGTGTGGGGACGTAAAGTGTGGGGCCGTAAGTGTTGGGACGTAAAGTGTGGGGGCGTAAAGTGTGGGGAAGTAAAGTGTGAGGGTGTAAAGTGTCTGGACGTACGCGTGTGAGGGTGTAGAGTGTCTGCGGACAGCCAAGTGTGGAGACGAGAAGTGTGGAGACGTGAAGTGTGGGGACGTCAAGTGTGTGGAGACGTGAAGTGTGGGGACGTGAAGTGTGGAGACGTTAAGTGTGAGGACGTAAAGTGTGAGGACGTAAAGTGTGGGGACGTTAAGTGTGAGGACGTTAAGTGAGGGGACGTAAAGTGTGGGGACGTAAAGTGTGCGGACGTAAAGTGTGAGGACGTTAAGTGTGGGGACGTAAAAGTGTCGGGACGTAAAGTGTGAGGACGTTAAGTGTGGGGACGTTAAGTGTGGGGACGTAAAGTATGGGGACGTAAAGACTATTCATGGACTGCAAATAGATGAATGCTACTATTCGTCCGCGACTGGATGAATAGTTGTGCGCTCGACTGTCGTCATGAGGGTACCTGGTTTGGTGATCTCCGGTGAGGACCAAGGAAATTTTTTTCAGGTCATGGTTAAAGCTCTCTTTATGTTTCCCGTGGTGCCTCCATGACTATTGCACCACCACGTATTTATAGGATCTAAAAGATTGCATCTCTTCCTTACAAGGGACTTAGCACACTCTTCGTCTGATTCGATAGCTTTATGGGCTTTAGGGGCTTTTGCTTTTACTTAACAACCACATTTGAAATCAATATATACAAAAGCAACACTTTAGCGATCACTTACCTATAAGAGGTAACAGCGGCTACAAAAGTCACCAAGCAAGAGAATTGGCTGAAACCACTATTACTGGGGTATCAGAACATTGGACATTCAAGTAATACAGAGTCTCTTGGTACGAGTCGTCAATGTATTTATAACAGGTCTGGAAACTGGCACATGTAGTTCTTGAAATGCAGAGTCAAAAGCTTTAGAGTTGACCATCCATTTGATAAAGTCTAGATTATTGCAGTCACAAAGTATCGGGTTCGAAGACATGTCAGCAACAACAGTTCGTTTTTTCAAGAGTGTATCAATGTGTTGACAGTGGCTACAGGCAGTGAACTTAATTCTAAATGACTCGAATTAGCTTTCTGAGATTGAGAATGTTAGTAATATCTACATTAAACTCTCTCATGTCATTCATACTTAAGTCTATTTCCTCCAGAACATTCAGAAACTCAAAGTTTGTAAAGACAACTGATAAAGCGTTGTTTGAAAGATCAATTACTTTTAGACCCTTTAAATACCTAAAGAACTTGTTCGTTATTATCAGAGCAAGGAAAGGTCCTAAATTATTTTTGATTATTTAATTTCTTCAGCTTGTCCAAGTATTTGAAAAACTGAGAGGGAATATTTTGTCCACTGAACAGTAACTTAGGTCTAGTTTCTTTAGCTTATTTAAACCTTTGAACGGGCCGTAGAGAATGGGGAGATAATTCTTTTCTAGACTCAGCGTTTGTAGTATGTTACTCTCATTAAAATTTATCTCAGTCATAACGTATCGCAACTCGGCGTTTCTCATCTCAAGACACAACAAATTCGGAGGAAGGCTGATGATGAACGGCTGATCTTTCCGAAGTCTTGCGACATTTCATCTGACAGATGAAGGGTTAAGGTGTGTGGCTGAAGGATGTGGCTGATATTTTGGCACGTCATGCATTTTAAATTGACCGTTAATCCTGAGTACTTTAAGATTGCTAAGAGCTAGTTCTTGAACATATTGACCGTAGAGAAATATATTGGATCCAGCATCAAGGTAACTAAGGTTGAAGGGAGCATACCAAGTATTCCAGTTTGAATGGTTATAAAATTGTTGCCCCTGGCCTCCAGGTGATTCAAAGCTGCTGGTAAGCCAGGTATACTTTCAGTAACGGTTACTGCTGCAAAGTACCTGGTCTGTATAAAGTTCATCCTCAATCGTGTGATGTTGTACGTTCTGACCACGTTCAAAAAAGTGTAAAAAAATTTCCACGCCTAGATTAATGTTGTAGCTGACGTCCAGGTCAGTTAAATTGACCAGTGGTACCAACACACGAGTGTCGACCTGTTCCCCTGTTATTAAACAGTCACTGATATTCAAGAGAGTTATTTGGGCAACGTTTTTTTCAAAGGCGTCTTCTCGTAGACCGACAATTTTACAGTAACCTTCATGACTTCCTGCTAGAATCCAAATTTTTTTAGTCTTGTAAGTTGTCTAAAACTTCTTCCGAAATATACATTTAGTAATCCATCTAAATATAAAGTTTCTAAGCTGATAAATTCTGGTAAAAACCCATCAGAGGGTAATAATGGATTATTCTTATGATCAGGGTCTATTATTCCTATTTATTTTAAGACAAGTAACAGCTTGCAGATCGGAGAAGCGCCATGAGGAAATGTGTTATTCACATATATTAGACTGTTGCTTTTCAGACTTAAATATTCCAACCTTTCAGAAGTTTCCAAAACGAGCCAACATCAAGCCGAGCCAGTTTGTTTGAAGACAGATCTAAAAAAGGTCAGTTGTTCGTAGTTACAAAACGAGCAGTTGGGTAAAACCGGGAATCAAATTCTTTGCAAGGCTTAACATTGTCAAACCCATGGACAGATTCTTGGGGATGTCTGTCAGGTTAAGCGAGCAATCACAAGAAATTATTTTCGCAACAGCAACCGGTTTTCCTCCCAGTTATTATCGATATATCATTGTGTTTTTGTTGTTTGCGGTTTTCCCAAACAAACAGTGTTTACGTGATGCCTGAAAGAAATTCGTCAGAATTTCTCTTCTCGCCCATCGCATGATACTTTCTTATCCTGAAACTCTGACGAGAATTCATCACAACCGATTATTCTGGCATCAGTGATCCGAGTTTTCAGAAAACACACTGAAATGATGCAGCATAAAATTAGGTTGGGCATGAGAGTATACTGTATCGGATGTTTCAATGACGCCATGTGTCAGCTGTGAATGTTATGGTGAAAAATGCATTTGAGAAACTAAAATTCGAATCATTTCGTATAAAGTGAAATTTAATATCATTCTCGATACATTACGTGAATTTTTTTTATTAATACACTCACTGAGGCTAATGTAGAATATCTAGGGCTGCTGATTAAACTGCGTTAATTTGCAATTAACGCGTCAAAAATTGCGATTAAAATTTTTAACGCAACACTTAAATGCGTTAATTTGACTAAATACGAAGGTTATAAAACGATAAATAACAGAATTTCACCATTTGAAGTTTAAGTTCCGTCCACTTATTAAGTAGATCTACCACACCCACCACCACGCAATTCGCACACCTCACCCCGGGTATGTCGACTGAAGCCCCACTTGTAATATATGATGAAGATGTTTTGGTTATTTAGCCCTTCTTGATAAACTCCTGCTCCCGCTGAGTCGATATAAAGAGAAAACTTTCATTCCCTTAATTTATTATGTTTCTAGCGTATTGGTGGAGGTACTATAGTGTATTGTTGAAGGTATAATGAACCCGTTTATTATTGAATCAAAATAACGAGATGCTAGAAATTTCGTATCATCATTTTTTGCGCAAATTTTGTATCGTATTTTGATAGTATAACATCTTGCTAATACATCTGTACCCGAGACAGTGGTTGTATTTTTCATAATTATTGTGATACTGAGTCAAATTTTATATATGGCTGTTGATTCGCTGCAATTAAAGCGTAATTAATGCGTTAAAAATATGCGATTACATTTTTAACACAAACTCCTAAATGCGTTAATTTTTACCCAAATGGTGTTATTTCAGAGCTGCAGATGAAATAAAAAAATCAGTTAATAACCCAATTCTATAACCAGATCAGACAAGTGTCATGGCTTTGAAACAATGTAACTTGTGGTTGGTAAAAAGTGACGTCATCTACCAATATTAACATTATACCTCCCCACCAATACAACCACAGTCGGCGAGTTGATGGACGGTACTTTTAATCTTCTTTTGAAGTTTTTGCTTTGCGCGTCACCAGTCTATAAATGTTATTCTTATATTCTTTCATTCATTTACTTTCTTACTATCAACTATTTGTTCAATGTTTTAGTGAACAACAAAAAGAATTTTATTTTATCGGTCTGTCAGTTATATTAATAAAAACATATTGTGTAAAATTACACTCTTTGATGTTATCGGCCGGCTATCATTTTTCATCTTCTGTTCTTTCTTTCCTGTTGACGACACACTTTATAACAAGTCGCGACCCACATGTGAGACTGAGAACAAATGAACAAGGATGCTTACTTGCTCGCGTCAAAAATAGGTCGAACATTTCAAGGTCTGGCTTGTCAAAGACGTCACACACACACACACACACACGCGCACACGCGTACGCGCACGCCCGCGCGCACGCGCACACACACACACACGCACACACACACACACACACACAAAGGTTTAATACTCTATTGCTTAGGCCAGAAGTAAGTGCGAAAAAATAACATGTTGTTATTATTTTAAAATGACATGTTGATAGAGTTAAAAAATGTTACAATTAATAAATAAAGTATTTTTTCGATTAAATATGCGTTAATTTGCGATAATTTTTAATTATGCGTTAATTTCGATTAAAATTTTAATCGAACAGCAGCTCTAAAATATCTATTTGAAATGTAAGTAAAAGGTTATGATTATGGGTGATTTAATATTATTTGTTATCCATGAATCCTCATCACATCATCTGCAATCTATAAGTGTATCTATAGTGTACATATCTAAAACAAAGCACTTTGACATTCATCTATGGACAGTTTTAGTAAATTCTACTTGACCACAACTTACCCATAAAGAAGTGATGAAATTTTTTTATTAAAAAACAAAACAACAAAGCAACAAGAATCTCTAAAGTGATAGGAACGAATTCAACAAAAACAAAAAAGAATATTTCTTGACAAAGAACATTGTATGACTAAACTTTGAGTACTGAACGTACATCATCAGTCACAAGGTGGATTGATATTTTCCGTTTATAATCACTTGAAGGGTTTAAAGAGTAAAATGGTGAGCAAGTGTGTTATATCCTTGGTAATATACAAAAGGCGCATAGATATAGAAAGATATTTGAAAAGGTTTGGAGAGTACTCATAAGAAGACTTCAAAGAAGAGTACGATACAATCTTTTTGAAAACAGACCGGGGGGTGTTTCGTTAGAAAATCTCGAAGTAGATTTGAAAGTATATCACCAAACATTTGGCCTACTGCTAATTGAAAGCATTTAGCCGAAATGAAATTATCAAAGTTATTTTTAGCGGGGAAAAAAATACGCATGAAAAATTTTGTTTCATTATTTTAGCAATCATGTTTACTTTGATGCACGGAGGTCATGGAATGAATGACTTTGTGTGTGTGTTTGTATACACGCATGACTGAAACAAGGGGCGTGCATGGTCAGAGGAACGGCTAGCTGGTGACAAGGGCCAGACCGTGAAACACGTAGGCTATGTGTATATGTGTGGGTGCGTGCAGCTGCGATGGTTGAAACCAGCTGTTGTCATTGGCACAAGCCGACGTGTAACCCTCGTTAGGCAGCAATTGTATTTTTCCGGCGCGAAGTCAGTGCCGAACCTAGGGATTTGTGGCCCCGGGGGGTGGAGTTTTAGCCTCTTAATATTTAATGTAAACAATTTTGGGGACCCCCCTCAAGCTGGGGCCCAGTGAGACATTTTGAATTTGGACCCACAGGGCCCACAGCTAGGATTTATGTGGCCCCCTAACCAGGATTTATATTGCCCCCTAACCACATTTAGAGGAAACGGGGGGGGGGGGCTTTCACAGCCTGCTCCCACCTCGATTCTGCAGCAAAATAAATTCATTCGAAAGAGACGGGCTCCCCCACCGACAAGTGTCCCCCGCTTAGTGGCGATGGCTGTATTTATTGAGAACTACACATGTTACGTGTTACATAAAGGACTCATCATTTACTAGCAGGCAAGGTTCGATGCTTCTGTGTGTTCATATGGAGTGTTTAACAGTTCAATTACTCCATCTATAGATTAGCCAACCCACCCCTCGCCCTTCCCCCCACCTCCCCCCTTCCCCCATCCCTCCCCCAAACCGCGAGGCAACAAATCTACTGTGGTACCTTGCAAGAATGAGATACCTAATTCTCTGTTGATCATACTGGTCCAGTAATGAAAAATTCGTTATCGGTACTTTTTGACATCCACCTCATAAGCCAAACCTTCACAGAGGGCAGGGTGAATTTGACCGATTGCTCCTATAATTGGGCCCCAGCGCCAAGTTTGGTTTCTTTAGATCTTTCAGCCATGCTCAGTTGACAATAAACTGTTGTGACATTCATTACAATAAACGGTTGTGACATTTGTACAATAAACTGTTGTGACATTCGCACATCTTAAAACACACTGTACCAATTGAAGATTTGCGGAATGAGGGGCTCTGCAGGCAGGAATTGATTGGCTGGTGTAATCAATTTACTTATAGCGGTCTTAATATCATGATGAACAGGCCTGGGACGAAGTAGGTGGTGCAGTTTGGTACGTTGATTCTGCACCATGAGGCTCAGGGTAGCCTATGAAGCTCCAGGGTAGCCTATAAGGCATTTCACAGATGACCTTTCAAGTTCATTACTTGGGATTAATATTTAGTCTTTTGTCTTTAGTGACTACGTACTTGTTTTACAAGTGATATCGGACAAAAAACCCGACCGGACAATTTATTCCCCCCCCCCAAACATAGCCCCCCAGACGAAAAAACACCCTGCAGACCAAACCGCCACTTTCCATTAAAATTCTAATAATTTACTCAATTTTTATTATAAAATGTAAATAATTAATAACTAGATGTAAAAATAATAAAAAAAAAAATACCTTGCTTAGTGGCACATAGCGTAGTATATGCTAAAACATTGTGTATTTAATATAGCGTATTATATGCTAAAACATTATTATTATATAATATAGCGTAGTATATGCTAAAACATTGTGTATTTAATATAGCGTAGTATATGCTAAAACATTGTGTATTTAATATAGCGTAGTACTTATGCTAAAACATTGTTTATTTAATATAGCGTAGTATATGCTAAAACATTGTTTATTTAATATAGCGTAATATATGCTAAAACATTATAATATTTAATATTGGTAAATTGTGTATTTTATGTGGTAAATTGTGTAGTTAATAAGTTTTTCAAAGAACCCCCAATAAGATGCTTAAACATGCCAGCCACAGTGGTCAAAAAGTCATTCTTTTTTAGCTTTATATCAACAGGCAGCGTATTTTACTAGGTAAACCAAACAAAATGAATAGTTTTAGCCCATGGTCAAGACTGACCGTATCATTAATCTATTTAATTATCGCACCATTATATAACAACCAAGGTCTGTTTTCTTTCCTGCTGGCTTGCCTGATAAACGGGCTTACATTTTGAGGCCTCAATAACAGCTGTCCACACACACGAAATGAAAACAACAAAAAAAACAAACAGATGTACATAGACCACAATATTTAGTCGTGATATCTCACGCGTAAATGTCCAGTGTTTAATCCCCGTAAGAGTTGGCCTGTGATCAATGCTTTTTTAAGTACCACTAAGCAGAGCCGTTTTTAAGGTCCGTTGTAGGCCCTAGGCACTTTCAAGTCGTAGGCCTCTCCGATATCATTTTTAAATATTTTTCAAGAGTGCACCGGCACTTATTTGCCATTCTGGCTTTCGTAGGCCCTTGTAAAGTCCGTAGGCCATGAGCACGGTACCTACTGTGCCCCATATCGATAAAGAGGCCCTCCCCTCAGGCTTTAGTCCGTACATTTACCTTCAAGCTATAGTCTATAACCTAATGTTAAGTCAATAACGTCATGAAATGGTGTCAAAAGTTCCCCCACAGTGTCCAGCAGCAGGGCAGACTGGTTATGTAGCACACACTCTTGACTTGACTTGGATCAATTGATCGATTTATCAATTGTATATAGATTTATATATTTTACAACAAGGCCCGCTATTGGAGCATTTTTGTTACATAACAAAACTAAACGTTTGTTTCAGGCCCACATATGTCAATCATCATAGGCTCCCGTAAACGACACTCGTCCTTGGTCTCACGTACTGCTAATACTGCCTCTAGTTTGATTCATGAATCATTTTATAAAACTGTTTCGTTAATAGCAATTGTTAATTAACTTTAAAGAAGAGATTGGAACAGCGGATAATGGAATTGGGGGTGCGTGGGGAAGGATAAGGTGACTGTAACGGCTCAAGACTTTTAGATTGTAGTGATCTACTTCAAGAAGTCAGTTACCGAGCTTACTGCTAGCCGTAATACCTTTCCTATTGATATCCAATGAGGGATAGTTTATCAGAGACTACCTCGAACGTCATCACTTCCAAGGACGACAACTTCGTCATACCTCTACTCTGAGTTCCACCATGGGGTCCAACAGAGTCAATTAGGCGCGTCCATATGAACAGAACACCTTGGGCTTCAAAACTCTGATCTCTTTGTTTTCACGATATATTCGTATTGTGTTTATGGGGAAAAACTGATGAAACTAATAAATCTGCTAACAGTTGCCTCAGTAGGATATACTAGTGGTAGAATACCGATCAGAACCCAAGGATTTGGGGCACCGGGGGCTTGGCCTCTTAGGCGGTTCATGCATTTTGACATTCGACACCATGACATAAGATAAAATGTACTTAATATTTAATGTCAACACATTTTTTGGCCCCCTCCCCCCATCCTAGGTACGCCCCTGGTAGAATACCTGATCGGGCTCGCATGCGCGCAATATAAATTATATATGATTTTCGACAACCGTAAAAAAAAACAACTTGTAATTAAAAACCACTTCATGGTAATTTTAAACGACGCTAAACAATGAAATAATAATAACTAATTCAACGGAAGCTACGCTAAATCAAACAAATACTGCGCATGTATTATAGAGCTTATTTGAGTAAAACGGTGTAAAATAAAAATAACCGAACACATAATGAATGAAGACAAAGTGAATTATCTATTTTGAAAGGTTTTTATGCAAGGTATGAATAGCTGTGTGGTATAGCGCTTGGCTTGATTTCTAATGAGCCCTGAGTTCAAATCTCGCTGAGTAGATAGCTTTTTTCTTCTGTATTCTATACAAAAATAAAATATACTTTCTTTAGTGTGCTAATAGAAAATTAAAATAAAAACCGAATAGTCTATTGAAATGATACTAAATTCAGTTATAACACGCAGGTAAATCCCTTAATAGCTAATGCAACAAAAAAAAATTGTTTCTAGTAGTTCAAGTATGCTCTGTGTTATGTTCACTTGGGACCTATTCAACAGTCGGCTGTGTTGTCAAAGATGTGTCCCGGTGTTTTAAGTGGACACGCCATTTCTAATACCTGAATTTATGTCATACTTCAACATTAACACTTATCTAAGTCCAATAAGGCAAAGTAGCAAAACAACTGTCCACAACAGCATGCTCGAATGTCCAGTTTACAGCTAGGTTTTCAACTGTCCAGCAGTGTGGTCAATAATGTGTTGTTTATTTTACGGTAAGCGCTGTACTTCTTGCAATATTTTTATTTCCAGTTTCACCTGGGATCTCGTTCATTTTCGGTATTACAGATAAAACCATTCAGGTCAGTGTTTGCATTCTTCTTTTAAATATAATTGAAAATTTCACAGTGGCAATATTGTGTTGATCGCGGTTTAATATTTTACAGTAAATTGGTGAATTTAAATAAAGTATTATAAAGTTAACTTATCAGTTTGTGTATATTTTTAAATGTTTAATTAATGAGAAATTTGAACTTTGTTGATTTAAATAATTTTTAAAAAGTCTTACATTATTAACAATAAAGTCAACTTTTTCAGTTCAGTAGCATAGCCATAGGTCGGTTTATTACTTACATAAAGCGACTTTTAAAATATTTTAGAATTCTTTCATAACATAAAATAATTAAATGAGCACACTTTAAGTTATTTTTAACAAAAAAACATGTTTAAATAGAAACCAGACGAAGTTTATACACATCTAAAAAAAGAAATTAGAGTTTAGGTTAAAGGGAGTGAAATATTGTAAAGGCGGCATGGCGAAAAGTAAACCAAAATGTTCGTTCTATTTCACAAGGTCTTATGACTGTCACAAAAAAAAAAAATTACCACCTAAAGTTTTCTCGTTTCAGGATTGTGTTAGTCTCACTTTTTAGTAAATAGCTATAAAGTTTAGTTGTTTTTTCCCTACTACCTACTTGTAATGCATTTACCAATATTCAACTAAAAAAATGGCGTATAGTTATTTACGCCCACATATTGAGAAATGTTTAGGATTGCACTTATTTATGTGAACATTTAAAGCAGTGAAAATAAAATTTTAGAGTTCGCAATAAAAATTTAAAGTTAAACTAAATTTCATTGCTGCTAGATCGGCAGGTACTTCTGATTGTTTGTGAAGTGTTAATATAACACTATATGTTTGTGCAGTGTTAATCTAACACCCGCGGATTTTACTCGTGCGAGTTGGTGGGTTGGCGTGTACACTACAGGATATGAAGTACCATTATGTTTTATTTTTAAATTATTATGTTTTTAAAAATTTTCAACAAACAGCACTATGCGGTAACAAATTTTCCCATCTTACTATATGTCAAGTGTGAATCTATTTAGACAACATTATAACAGACCCAAAGTTTTTGAAAATTGTTCTAGAGCAAATTTATAAAAGTACTTCATCAAAAATAGGTATATGGCATTAGCCTCAGGTAAAAACAAACAAATACCAGAAATTCAAAGACCATCTTACATTAAGAGAAATATTTTGCATTGACCTATTCTCATTTTCAGATCACCAAGAAAATCTTTTATTTTTATGAAGTTTCCATGTTAGCCAGCCTTCAATTAATTTCAAAAACCTTTGTTGGCAGGTGAACCCAAATGATGGTCTTATTGACAGTCCACAGTTGTAATGATGTGTTAGCTCATGGTAATAATCAATCAATAGCTCTGGCAAGATAATAAGGAAGGGAAAGTATTTTTCTTTTGTTTTTCAATAAAATAAGGGTAAGTAACTCTGTTTTTTTACAAATATTTTTAATATTTTATTATAATTTTACTTTGTAATTTGAGCTTCTATTAACACTACTAATCCATGCATTCATGCATATATTTTAAAATGTGTACTGCCATTTCTCATAAGAAATTGTTTTACCAGGTTTAAGCAAATAAAACAAACAAAGATGAAAATTGACTAAGAAATCTTGCTACAAAAACTGGTTGATCCTTTGAAGGAACAATATATTAAAGATATGAGCCATCAGGAAGTACAAGTCTCTATACCTAGCAAAGATGCCAATGACCACAACATCCAACAAAGTACCAGAAATTTAAAGATCATCCTACATTAACAGAAAATTATACGGTGAAGTGTTCTCATTTTTTGATAATATAAATCTTTTAGTTTCATAAAGTTATTATGTTAGCTAGCCTTCAATCAATTTTAAAAACCAATTTTCCAGGTGACCCATATGATGGTCTGATGACAGTCCACAGTTGGAATGATGTGTTAGCCCATGTTAATAATGAATCAAAAGCTCCTGGCAAGCTGTGAAGGAAGGGAAAGTATTTTTGTTTGGTTTTCAATAAAATAATGGTAAGTAATCCTGTTTTTTACAAATATTTTTAATATTTATTTATAATCTTTCACTTTGTAATTTGAGCTTCTATTAACACTACTAATCCATGCATTCATGCATATATTTTAAAATTTGTACTGCCATTTCTCATAAAAAAATTTTTTTACCAGGTTTCAAGCAAAAAAAAAAACAAAGATGAAAATTGACTAAAAAGAAATCTTGCTACAAAAACTGGTTGATCCTTTGAAGGAACAACATATTAAAGATATAAGCCATCAGGAAAGTACAGTCCCCTATACCTAGCAAAGGTAATGACCACAACATCCAACAAAGTACCATAAATTTAAAGATCATCCTACTTAACAGAAATTATTCTGTTAAGCGTTTTTCATTTTTTGATAAAAAAATCTTTTAGTTTCATAAAGTTTGCATGTTAGCTAGCCTTCAATCAATTTTAAAAACCAATTTTTTCAGGTGACCCAAATGTTGACAGTCCACAGTTGGAATGATGTGTTAGCTCATGGTAATAATGAATCAATAACTCATGGCAAGATATTAAGTAAGGAAAGTATTTTTGTTTTGTTTTTCAATAAAATAATGGTAAGTAATCCTGTTTTTTACAAATATTTTTAATATTTAATTATAATTTTTTACTTTGTAATTTGAGCTTCTATGAACACTACTAATCCATTGGCATTCATGCATATATTTTAAAATTTGTACTGCCATTTCTCATAGAGAAATTTTTTTTACCATGTTTAAAGCAAAAAAAAAAACAAAAGAATGAAAATTGATAAAATAAATCTTGCTACAAAAACTGGTTGATTCTTTAAAGAACAATATATTAAAGATATGAGCCATCATGAAGTACAGAACCCTATACCTAGCAAAGATGCCAATTACAACATCCAACAAAGTACCATAAATTTAAAGATCATCCTACATTAACAGAAAATTATTCGGTTAAGTGTTTCATTTATTGATAATAAAAATCTTTTAGTTTCATAAAGTTTGCATGTTAGCTAAACTTCAATTAATTTTAAGAAACAATTTTTCCAGGTGACCAAAATAATGACAGTCCACAGTTGGAATGATGTGTTAGCTCATGTTAATAATGAATCAATAACTCATGGCAAGATATTAAGGAAGGAAAGTATTTATGTTTTGTTTTTCAATAAAAATAATGGTAAGTAACCTTGGTTTTTACAAATATTTTAAAATTTAATTATAATTTTTTGCTGTAATTTGAGCTTCTATTAACACTACTAATCCATGCATTCATGCATATATTTAAACATTTGTACTGCCATTTCTCATAAGAAATTTTTTTACCAGGTTTAAAGTGAAAAAAACAAAAGGAATGAAAAATGACTAAAGAAATCTTGCTACAAAAACTTGTTGATAATTTGAAGGAACAATATATTACAGATATGAGCCATCAGGAAGTACAGACCTATACTAGCAAAGATGCCAATGACCACATTATCCAACAAAGTACAGAAATTTAAAGATCATCCTACATTAACAGAAAATTATTCGGTTAAGTGTTTCTCATTTTTTGATAATAAAAATCTTTTAGTTTATAAAGTTTGCATGTTAGCTAGCCTTCAATTAATTTTAAGAACCAATTTTTCCACGTGACCCAAATGACAGCCCTCTTTATGAATGATGTGTTAGCTCATGTTAATAATGAATCAATTGCTCCTGGCAAGATATTAAGGAAGGGAAAGTATTTGCTTTTGTTATTTAATAAAATAATCATAAGTAACCCTGTTTTTTTTACAAATATTTTTAATATTTAATTATAATTTTACTTTGTAATTTGAGCTTGTATTAACACTACTAATCCATGCATTCATTTCCTTCATTTATATATTTTAAAATTTGTACTGCAATTTCTCATAAGAAATTTTTACCAGGTTTAAAATAAAAAAAAACAACCAATGAATGAAAGTTATTTTAAAGAAAGCAGGCAACACAAACTGGTTGAACCTTTGAAGGAACAATATATTAAAGATAATAACCATCAGGAAGAACATTCCACTATACCTAGGAAAGTGCCAATGACCACAACATCCAACAAGTACCAGAAATTTAAAGATCATGGCACATTAGCAGAAAATTATACCGTTAAGTGTTCTCATTTTGATATATAAATCATTTAGTTTCATAAAGTTTGCATGTTAGCTAGCCTTCAATCAATTTTAAGAACCAATTTTCAAGGTGACCCAAATGATGGTCTGATGACAGTCCACAGTTGTAATGATGTGTTAGCTCATGTTAATAATGAATCAATAGCTCCTGGCCAGATGTAAAGGAAGGGAAAGTATTTTTGTTTGGTTTTTCAATAAAATAATGGTAAGTAATCCTGTTTTTTACAAACTATTTTTAATATTTAATTATTATTTTACTTTGTAATTTGACTTCTATTAACACTACTAATCCATGCATCATGCATATATTTTAAAATTTATGCTGCCATTTTTTCTATTAGGTTTGAAGCAAAAAAAACAAAGGAATGAAAGTTGACTAAAGAAAGCTGGCTACAAAAACTGGTTGATCCTTTGAAGGAACAATATATTAAAGATATGAGCCATCATGAAGTACAGTCCCTATACCTAGCAAAAATGCCAATGACCACAACATCAACAAAGTACCAGAAAATTGAAAGATCATCCTACATTAACAGAAAATTAATGGGTTAAGTGTTTTCATTTTTTGATAATAAAATCTTTTAGTTTCATAAAGTTTGCATGCTAGCTAGCACTTCAATTAATTTTAAGAACCAATTTTTCCAGGTGACCCAAATGATGACAGTCCACAGTTGGAATGATGTGTTAGCTCATGTTAATAATAGATCAATTGCTCCTGGCAAGATGTAGAAGGAAAGGAAAGTATTTTTTGTTTTGTTTTCAATAAAATAATAGTAAGTAACCCTGATTTTACAAATATTTTAATATTTAATTATAATTTTTACTTTGTAATTCAGGCTTCCTAAATAACACTACTAATCCATACATTCATGCATATATTTTAAAATGTGTACTGCCATTTCTCATAAGAATTTTTTTTACCACGTTTGAAGGAACAAAGCAAGGAATGAAAGTTGACTAAAGAAAGCTGGCAACAAGCTGGTTGATCCTTTGAAGAGACAATATATTAAAGATATGAGCCATAGGGAAGTACAGTCATCTATACCTAGCAAAGATGCCGTAAATACAACATCCAACGAAAGTACCATAAATTTAAAGATCATCACACATTAACAGAAAATTATTCGGTGAAGTGTTCTCATTTTTTTAAAATAAAAATCTTTAATTTCATAAAGTTTGCATGTTAGCTAGCCTTCAATTAATTTTAGAACCAATTTTTCCAGGTGACCCAAATGATGAAAGTCCACAGTTGGACTGATGTGTTAGCTCATGTTAATAATGAATCAATAGCTACTGGCAAGATATTAAGGAAAGTATTTTGTTTGTTTTTTCCAATAAAATAATGGTAAGTGACCTGATTTTTTACAAATATTTTTAATATTTAATTATAATTTTTTACTTTGTAATTTGAGCTTCTATTCACACTACTGATCTATGCATTCATGCATATATTTTAAAATTTGTACTGCAATTTCTCATAAGAAATTTTTTTTACAAGGTTTGAAGCAAAAAAAAAACAAATGAATGAAAGTTGACTAAAGAAAGCTGTCAACAAAAACTGGTTGAACCCTTGAAGGAACAATATATTAAAGATATGAGCCATAGGAAGAACAAGTACTATACCTAGAAAAGATGCCAATGACCACAACATCCAACAAAGTACCAGAAATTTTAACATCATCCTTCATTAACAGAAGTATTTTACATTAAGTATTCTCATTAAGTTTGAATGTTAGCTAGCCTTCAATTAATTTTAAGAACCAATTGTTCCAGGTGTCCCAAATGATGGTCTGACAGTCCACTGTTGTAATGATGTGTTAGCTCATGGTAATAATGAATCAATAGCTCCAGGCAAGATGTAAGGAAGGGAATGTATTTTGTTTTGTTTTCAAAAAAATAATGGTAGAAACCCTATTTTTTTATAAATATTTTCAAAAATTTAATTATAATTTTTTTTTTTTTATAATTTGAGCTTCTATTATCACTATAAATCTGCATGCTTTCATGCATATATTTTTAAAATTTGTACTGCCATTTCTTAAGAACTTTTTTACTAGGTTTGAAGCAAAAAAACAAAGGGATGTTTAATAAAGAAAGCTGGTAACTAAAGCTGTTTCAACCTTCGAAGGAACAATATATTATTATTGAAGATATGAGTCATCAGGAAGAGTATTTATTCTCCACCGATGAGTAGGAATGGTGCCAATGCATACATCATCAGACTAGAAGCAATAATTTAGAGCTTGTTAAATAATAATTAAGAAACCAAATTAGATTTCATCATAAAAAATTACTTTTTTTTCCATTAAGAAGAATTTTTTTATTTGTATATGCTCTTACAACTACATGTTAATATTTAAAAAATTAATGTAATCTATGAACTTAACTGAAGTTGTTATAATATATGTAGTTATAGCATTTTAGGCTTTTATACAATTATTCTAGACAGTAAAAAATTGTTTTCCTTTATAAGTATAGATCAGTGTAAATAATAGATGTGTATTCTGATTAGGTATTAAAAGTATAGATACATTTTTTCTATAATGCAAAATGTATTTACAAATATATAATCTTTTAGGTTTTTTATTATTATTTTGGTGGTAATGGTAAATACAATATGAATATTGTTTTTTTTTCATCTATTGTGTAGTAATACGATTGTCACATTAATTTCTACAAAGGATTAAAATGTGTAGCCAGAGCTTTTACAGTATAAGTTGTTTTTTTAAACATGCATTTAATTTTTTTATACAAAATGTGTAGGCTATTTGTAATTCATGTCAACAATTAATATTTAATTGTATCCATGTATAGATAATAAATATGTATTTGTAATTCATATCAACAAGATTTAAATATCATTGTATCCATGAATAGATAATAAATTATTTCATGTCTTATTTTTGTTTGTTTTTTGTTTTTTCGCCTTTCGTTTCCATTCACTTCTTATAGCCTAATTGTGGAAAGAAAATGTCTCTGATGTTCCTTTAATAAAACAAAGTTGAAAAATCAAAAACTCAATGGGAAGGTTAATTTTTTTATTGTTTTAAAATCCAACGGAAAAAAAACTTTATATATTTTGCCGAATTTTTCTTCAAATTCTGTTTCATTTCTAATCAAGTTCGACACACACTAATTTGTAAATAGAGTTCTTTTATTTATTAGGCATTCTGGGTACAGAACATCTAATTTTATAAAAACAAAAGAAAAAATTCCTCTTATATAAAATGTAATACATTTCCTAAAGTATGCTCTGAACTGTGCAGTGTTAATTGTAAACGTTTTACAACAGTCAATGTAGTCATCACCCCCCCTTTGATCTCTTTGACAGTGACAATCACATGGGTCCCCCCCTCTCCATCCATCCTATCAGTTAACACCTTCCTTGTAAAAAAAAAAATCTCATATTCTTTGTAGACAACCCCCCCCCCCCCCCAGAGTTCCTTTCTCTGACGATTAATTACTTTGTCATGGATGTGTTGTGTGTTTGTTGAGCTTTTCATGTGTTGTGGTTGTGGAGTATTTGGTGGGTGAAAGGTCAAGTAAAAGGTCACTTAAAACTCGCGCCGGGTCCCTGGGCATTTGCCCCCTGCCCCTCCACTCAGCGGTAATGTGTGTGTGTGTATATTACGTTATGTTCAGTTTTAGTGATTTTTTTAATATTTATGTTGTCATAATAAACGTGGACCACGGCTCTTTTTTGTTGACTCATTTTTTTGAGCGAATGATTATTGAAACAGTGCTACATGATGCAACATTCAACTGATCGAATGATCATTAAAACAGTGCTGTAATATTCACAACATTGTATGTCATTGGTGCTGATAATATATGGTTATAACATTACACCAACAATTATGTTTCAAGGACTCTATCTACATGAATATCTCAATCTGTCATTGATACATGTAATCATTATCGATAGGTGAAACGACCTCTTAACGCCTGGCTGGGGGTTGAAAAAAGGGCTGAAGAGTACATGGGTCCAATAAATGGCCGATCATAAAACTTCTCTGTTTTTGTAAGGATGCTAAGAAGGCTTTGTATAAAAGTATTAAAAAAAGTTAAAGTTCCCATGGTTGCGAAGTGCCATCTGGGAAGATGATGTGTAGAATTCACTTAACATATATCCGCTTATGAAGGGATAGTGTGGTTAGCACAATACCCAGCCGCCTTAACTTCCTAACTAAATGTCAGATACTTATTTAAAGTTGAGTGAACGAGGTGATGTGTGTGTGGGGGGGTGCTTTACACAAAATTTCACTTTGTTTCTCAACGAGGATCGAACCAGTACTCGACAAGTCTAGCGCTCTACGACGTTCTACCATCCGTAAAGGTGAAAGTAAAGGTGATAACATACTTCATATGAATAGTTTACTTTATATGCACTATTTCATAATAAGTAATGATTGACACATAGTAGTTCATGATTATATAACACCAGATGGGCAATAATTTTGTACTGGCGGAGTCAGTGGCGTAGTGAGGGCATCATGTCTCGGGCGCTACTCACGAAGGCATAAATGGTATATTTTACATATAATATTGTATAGTTTTCGAATGGGGGTGCTAAAAACGTATTGTGCCCCGGTCGCGAGTTAAGCTCGCTACGCCGCTCGGCGGAGCTTTGCCATTGAGTGACCCTAGAAGGTCTAGTTTGCATATGATCGCTAAATCCAAATAGATTACCGATGACTGACAACCCAAGCCCAATCGAGAAGGAGTTCCCACTTTCTTCGCAACATCATTCATCAATCAGAAGTCACTCTGGCTGGTGGCGGGAGTAAAGGGGAGGAATTCGGTGGGGGAGTCAGCCATTTCAATCTCAGCTGGACCTGCAGAGCAGGCAGTTGAGGTCATCAAATCGTCTTATCTTTAGGGTGGATATTCCTTAGGCAACAATTATTGGAACATCTGTAGATTGTTGGTCAATGTGTTGGTGACTCTCCATTTGGGGACCCTAGGCAAAAGAATATTTAACCATGTCACGACCCATAGGGTTCTCTACTTTGATACTTCTGGACTCATTCAACAAACTTCCAATATTTTTTTGTTGCTACTTCAACGAGTGAACTGGACAGCTAATGTAAACAACACCCATATTTATGTCATATTTCTTCATTTCAGACGCCATGTATGAGTGACTGTCCTTCCACATGCAAACAGATATTGTGTGGACTCTAGACGTTTCAATAAGGGAAGCCCTCCCTAGCTCAGTAAACATCGGAGTAGTGTCTGCCACGCCCACTGACGATAATGTAAACAAACATTGGTTACTGGTCTCAATCATGCGAATTACCTAGCTTAGTAAACATGGGAGCAGTGACTGTTATGTCCACTGGTGAAATATGTAAACAAAACCTTGGCTAGTAGCCTCAATCAGGGAATCACAACAGTAAGCATGATAAGACATGGCAGCCACTGGTAAATATGTAAACAAACATTGGTTGCTGGTCTCAATCCGGTGATACACAAACAGTAGACACAGGAGTAGTTGCTTTTAGGGAGAAGCCCTAGCTTAGTAAATATGTGTATTGTAGATTGCTATGTCCACTAGTAAAATGTGTAAACAGGAGAGTGGCCTTCGGTGAAAGTAAGGAAAAACACCTCAGTATCACCCAGTAAGAACTGGATTATTGCCCCTGACGATTTGCCCCCCTATCGGCGACCTGCCCTACAATACTGCTCCTAATACCATACATGGAATTAAAAAAAAAATCCTTTGCCATGGAAACAATCGAGTGGGCCCTGAAGGATCCACTACTGGCCACAGTGAACACTAAAAGGTGGCATGGTTCGGTCATATTTCACGTCACAATGACCTTTGTAATTAAGCATGTTAACCCGGGAGAAATGAATCTAAGAGATCGTTGTATTAAGTGGATATACATCATTAAAACAAATGTAAAGGCTAAAATCTATCGACTGTAAAATGTGTAATTATTAATGGTCTATTAAATGAATAGTGATCATCAATAAGATCATTTATCTTTCAACATTGCCTGCTTTGTATTCATTCATTTATACTTCTGAAATAATTTCTGACTAGTGTGAAAAAAAATAAACAAATAAACATCATTCGCATATACTGCTGACATTTTCGCATCATAAACATATTAAGTCTTAAAGGTTATAGTGATCTCTGGGTAATTATCAGGGGTGGGGTGTCGGCCAAATGTTGGCCGACACCGACTACGAAAGGGGAGCAAGGGAAGATAATTATTATTTTTTCCCTCTTTATATCTCATACTATATATACAGATGCTCGTCTAATTGTATATTTATTCTTCTTGGCTCTACAACCCATTTAGGGTCCGTGGATCAAATGGCACTGGGCCGCCCAGAAGCATTAAATTATTTGCTTTTTTATCTATTGTAGTGTATTTCTCTCAAGATAGTACGGCACCTGCCCTCTCGGGCCGCGATAAAAGTATCAAATGTCGACCGGTCTGCGGCTTGAGAAAAAGGTTAGGGACCACTGCACTAACACACCACTTCTATGGTACCGGTAGCTTTTATTTTGTTTGAACGAAATAAAAATTGCCTTTATCTTGCTTCTCTTTCAAAGCAGTTCGTCCGCATTTTATTTTTCGACCAAAACATGAATATACCTAATTTTATAGATGCTTATAAAAACAAGCAATTAAGCCTGTTCCATTCTGGACACAGGACATTATTTAGAGCATTTTCGTATTATGTATCAGTACGTATGCTATCTTTCAGTAAATATTTGTAAATCTTGTAAATGTTTATAAGTTCAATTGTGTAATGCATATATCTGTAAAAAATTATAAAGACGTTTCTTTATATTTCGAAAACAAAATTATTTTCTCTTAAATCTAACTACAAGTGGTTTGTGAAATAGGACTCATGGTGAAAACATTCGAAATTATAGTCATTTAATCGTCCGAAAACTCCGTCAATTGTTGCATAGCTCTGATACTTTCAATTAAACTCCAGAACACAACACTATTTCATTTGATGAGTTTTCTTAATAAATCTTAATTGAAACTACGTGCTGCAGTATTTCGCACCAAATGAATGGGTTATTGAACATTACAAGGTGTATATATAATATATAAGCCCCTCAGGAGCCCTGAAGCCCGACCCTCAGAGGTCCTGTCGCGAAATAAACTTTTTGATGTACACATGGCAGGCCAAGACCTACAAAATGATATATACATCATGGGCCTAGGACTTATAGTTGCTGAGATATAGGCGCTCCTTTATTAATATAGCTTATATAGTAAAAAACGGTACTAAGCCCCCTTTTACGGCCCTGAGAGGTCAGATCGCGAAATGGAAAAAAAGTCATTTCTTGGCAGACCAAGACCTACAAAATGATATATACATCATGGGTCTAGGACTTATGGTTGTTGAGATCTAAGGTGATAATAGACAGACAGACAGATAAACAGGGACAATAGAGCATTTTTTTCAATGCTCTAAAAGCTAAAGAAGGTATAATTATGTTGCAGCATGCATTGTATAGGCCTAATTTGTTACGTAATTACTAAATAACCATAGTAAATAAATAAAATTTGAACTGTGCAGTTAAATGTGTTTATTTAAATAATTATGCACAGGGCGCCAAGCATTAGACGGGTCTCCAAAATAGTAATCTTGAAAACAATGTTCAGATTCTAAACCAGACATGGGCAATCTACGTCAGGTTAAACGTTTGATTTGACCCGCAGTACCTCCCCTTTTTTCATTTACATTGATAACATTTACATTTATGTTAGCTCACGTCAAGTATCATTAACACCCCATTGATCTGCTCTTAGTCCAGCCCTTCAATCAAATTTAAGAACCTATTGTGGTTCTTCAGTAGTTATAAATTTACATCTGATCTTTTGATTTCGCAGCATATCGATTACGATGAAAAAAGTTATCAGTTGTACATGTAACATTGAAAGATCACGAAAAACACTAGATATGGTGCCATAGTAGCTGCAGACTGCAGTGAATACATTGAAATATAAAAATTGTATGGTTCACTTCAAGATATGCCACAGTATGCGGGATATTCTGACTTTTATAGTAAACCTGAAGCGGCCAATTCGCTACTTTTAATAAGTTCTCATTTATGTGTAGGCTTATGCTCAAATATTGGTCAAGATTATTATTAACGATCCGCCTAAGTCAGCAAGTCACTGTAAGTACAGACAAATCCAACAACACTAGAGTAATGATGTGGAAGTTGCTCAGTAGCCATTCAGAGAATGCAGAATGCAGAAATAAAATCACGGCAAGGGCTAAAGACAATGATAAAAGATGGTTGTTTTGAACCTATTTTTTAGAAAAGAGAGAAACATATGAAGACACTACATACTTAACAGTTAATAGAGGAAGGAATCGTTATTTTATGTACCTAATTAAACCTGACTTATGTAGTGAAAATGTTATGTATTATAATAGGTGTGGGGGGCGCCTCAAAGTTCCAGCTACGGACTGGGCTTTAATGTAGTGCCATTGTGACGTAGACTGGTAATGTTTCAGTCTGGCTGAGAGAATTAAGCTGTGGAGAGTGTTAGTTGTGAGTTAACTTTGATTATAGGAACCTTTGAAACAGATCATTCTTTGAAGTTCTAAAAGACGAATAGGTTTGTGAGTAATCTTTCTCCAACATGGATATTGATAGAGAGATGCAAACTAAAAATTTCTCGCGTTCAATGATTGAGTGAAAAATAGGTAGAACATGTAATGCTTCCTATCTGCTTTCAGTCAAAATTCTGTTAATGTTGACAAGTTGTTGTAATGTAGAAAGTCTCTTTGGAAAATAACTACATTTGTTGATAAACAGATTTACCAAGTATTTATTTAAAAAGAAAAAGAAGAACTTAAGAAAACTTTAAATTGGAATTTGCAGAATTATCTGACGTTGTTCTGGATTTTTAATAAAAGTTCTAGTATTTTTTTTTCGGGAGGGGGGGGATTTTTGCGCCGACACCAAACCGACTCCGGACAAGTACAAATGCCTACACCGACACCGACTCCGGACAAAATACAAACGCCGACACCGACACAGGGCGAAGTACAAATGCCGACACCGACACCGGCAAAGACTACCATTTTCCCCGGCTTGCAACCCACCGGCTCCCCAGCCTAATCAATTATAGCTCGGTTTATGTAATCGCCTAGGAGCGGAATTGTCCAGCCAAACTTTTTCAATAGCGGGCTCTACCATGAGTTCTTTCACGGATGGGCCAGACCAGCAGCTCATGGATAGAGAGTAGGCATGTATATATATATATATATATATATATATATATATATTTACAGGGCCGGATTAGCGATAGGCCGACTAGGCCGTGGTCTAGGGCCCCTGAGGGGGGGAAGTAGGGGCCTAAACTATCGATAGTATACTGTTGGAAGTGATATATCTCTCCCTCTCTCTCCATCCCTCTCTCCCTCTCCTCCCTCCGTCTCTCTCCCTCCCTAACCCCCCCCCTCTCTCTCTGTCTCTCTCTCTCTCATATCTGAGCTAAAGCATAGTTCTCCTATACTTGTAAACAAAATAGGAGCCTTTAATGAAACGCATTAGCAACATAATTCTAGTTGTTTTTTTTAAAGGCAGTACGGTCACAAATGACACTGTCTACAGTGTATACCTTGTACCATTTTAATAACCCATAGCATTTGTCTTAAACAACTAGCTACACCAACTGTTAGGGTTAATTATGACGGTCTTTAAAAATGTTATCCCTCCCACCCACCCCCTTCCCCAAACCAAGATCGACCTCCCAGTTTGCCTAGAAAACCAGTTCTATCTTGAATGTTTAACAATCCACCTGTCGGGACTAAAGGTGATTTTAATTAAAAACAAGAACATGTCATCCATTAGATTTCCTACCTGGCGGTTTGAAAGACGGACTTGACGCATGATATTATTACCTATTAAAACAAATGATTTACACCTTACACCTTCTTGCCCATATGGCCTAGCCATTCCCATGGGGATAATACATTTTATCTTTAATACTATAGATCTTTATATCTATATATATCAACAATCAATATTTATCTATCCATCTTTCTATATATCTACAACTATCCGTGTATTTATGTCTGCCTGTCCATCTATCTATATTTTGTCTATCTCTATCTATATCTTTCTGTGTGTGTGTGTGTGTGCGTGTGCGTATGTGCGTGTGTGCGTGTGCGTGTGTGTGTGTGTGTGTATGTGTATGTGTGTGTGTATGTGTGTATGTGTGTGTGGTGTGTTTGTGAGTGTGTTTGTGTGTGTGTGTGTGTGTGTGTGTGAGTGTGTGTGTGTGTGAGTGTGTGTGTGCCTGTCCATCTATCTATATTTCTGTCTATCTATCTATATATCTTTCTGTGTGTGTTAGCGTGTGCGTGTGTGTGTGAGTGTGTGTTGCCTCTGTCTAACCACCACTATTTATATGATGCTCTATGTAGTGAAGTGGTCCTCAAATCTCTTTTTGACCCATTATTTTGTCTTCGCGACTCACATGTAAAGTCCAGCACTATGAAAATAGGAGAATGTTTTTTTTTTTTTTAAAAATAAGATACCTAGTAAATTGTACAAACTTGTTCAGCTCATATTTAGACTGAGGAAGAAAGTATTCTAGATTAGCTTATCTAGGTGACAAGTGTGTGAAGTCCCTGTCCAGGAGGAGAATGAACATCTCTTAGATCCATAAACCACTCATGTGACGGTGCAGAGATCAGGCCAGTATTCAGGTCGACAGTCAATCGTTTTGTTTTTAAACCATTTTAAAGATATCACTAGTTTTAAATATAAAAGATTCTCCAAAAATGGATTAATATGTAATATGAAAGTTGTTTTTAAGACACAATCCAGCAACATGTTGTGCCATTTCATATATAATTTGAGAATTATTTTTTTCTTTTGTCATTACAATTATATTTCTTATTAATGTTAGATAGGTTAAATTAATATTGACCTACTCGAAGAAATTTCAAATGTAATTATATCAAAAGGTCGAAACGAAAATTCGTTCATACAATCTTCACTAAGAAAAACAATAAAGATTCAATTACTGGCAGATCTGTATTAAATTTTTGTTTAGGCCTACCGTAACTATTTTACACGAAACTTAATGTGAGTAGAGATTTTATTTCTTATAATTAGCTTTAAAAATTTACTTATAATTAACAATGATGAAGAAACTTAGCAGACAAGGAAAACCAGCTAGTTCGTTTAACAACATGCTCAAAAATATCTGTCAAGTCGATCAATTATTAATCAGGGCAAGATTTTAAGAGTGATTTGGAGACAACTTACACGTCTTTAGCTGAATGTTTATTTGGCGTAAACACTTCACAAGCTACTAATAGTGCACTGTAACAGCGCTAACCTCATAAGGTTCAGGAACAGTAGCGGCACCAAGGGGTGGACAAGGAGGTTGACTGACCCTCGCCATCGCGTTCGGACATTGTAATATTGCTTTACTGTAAACAAAATTTCAGCTCTAGGCCTCCGGGTATTGTGTCTTCATTGTTATAGTTATGAGTACTACGCACAGGTGTGTGTGTATCTTTAGACTTGGCCAACCAGGTCAACATGTGGTCACAGAGTCAAGATTCGAGATGTTTATAAATAAATATGTTGTTTATTTGTAAATTGTATTGACTAATTGAGTGAGAGACAGAGCGATGTGGAATGTTCGAGAGATGGATGGAAGGAAATTATATAAAGACGATGTTCAGTTGAGAAGAAGGAATTGAGTCAATCGAGACAGTAGAAGTCATTTTGAGTTCAGAAGTTCAGCTGAGTATTGAGAGAGTATTCGAGTATATCAGAAGTTTAGTTGATCAGTTAAGTTCATTGTTAACAAGTATTATTCATTGGATTTATTCTGTTTATATGTTATTGTGTAATCAATAAATCATATGAACCATGGACATGAATTGATTCTCATTATTAACCAGTCCATACTAATAACGTCATTTACAGGTATAATAATACATACAATAAATAATTCTTGCTTTACAGGTGAATTTTGTGGCTATCAACGCCAATATTGATTTTGTTTATTCACAGATGAACACCTTATTCCTATATAAGCCTAGTATTGTCTGTTTAATTCTCAATGTTGGTAAGTTGATCGTTGGTAAGCTTGGATTTTTTAGTAAGCTGTATTTAACTACCTTCGAATCCAAAATGGAAGAAGAGACAACCAATTTATTCTAAGACCTACCGAAACTGTGATGTTGTGGAAAAAGAAGGTGTGATATAATCAACTTACTCAAGGGGAAAAGCCCTGTGCAGTGTTTTGAGAAGCTATTTGATGACGCAATTATCACGGATATTGTCCGGCAAACTGTAACATACGCTACACAGAAAAACGTCCACAGTTTTTCCTTTCCAAGTGATTGTGTTAGAAAGTTTTTGGCATTCTTCTCTTCACTGGGTACCACTGCCTTCCTCAAGAACAATTGTACTGGTGTGAAGATGAAGATATTGATGTTCAAAGTGTGAGAAAATGTATGAGTCGAAACAGGTATCTGGAAATCAAGCGCTACCTCCATATTAGTGACAACTCTGACCTGGAAGGGATCCCAGCAAATGAAAGGGACAAGCTCTTCAAGACGGAGTATATGTAGGGCCTATTAGTAAAT
The DNA here is from genome assembly GCA_021962125.1 of Bulinus truncatus. Lineage (NCBI taxonomy): Eukaryota > Metazoa > Mollusca > Gastropoda > Planorbidae > Bulinus > Bulinus truncatus. The sequence continues at coordinate 16,270,081 of JAGDYQ010000003.1, read as the reverse complement.
ACAGGCTATATGTAGGCCTATTAGTGAATACAGGCTATGTTAGGGCCTATTAGTGAAAACAGGCTATAGGTAGGGCCTATTAGTGAAAACAGGCTATATGTAGGGCCTATTAGTAGAATACAGGCTATATGTAGGGCCTATAAGTGAATACAAACTATATGTAGGGCCTATTAGTGAATACAGGCTATATGTAGGCCTATTAGTGAATACAGGCTATATTTAGGGCCTATTAGTGAAAACAGGCTATAGGTAGGGCCTATTAGTGAATACAGGCTATAGGTAGGGCCTATAGTGAATACAGGCTATATGTAGGCCTATTAGTGAATACAGGCTATATTTAGGGCCTGTAGTGAATACAGACTATAGGTAGGGCCTATTAGTGAATACAGGCTATAGGTAGGGCCTATTTATTAGTGAATACAGGCTATATGTAGGGCCTATTAGTGAATACAGGCTATAGGTAGGGCCTATTAGTGAATACAGGCTATATGTAGGGCCTATTAGTGAATACAGGCTATATGTAGGGCCTATTGGTGAATACAGGCTATATGTAGGGTCTATTAGTGAATACAGGCTATATGTAGGGCCTATAGTGAATACAGGCTATATGTAGGCCTATTAGTGAATACAGGCTATATTTAGGGCCTATTAGTGAATACAGACTATAGGTAGGGCCTATTAGTGAATACAGGCTAGGTAGGGCCTATTTATTAGTGAATACAGGCTATATGTAGGGCCTATTAGTGAATACAGGCTATAGGTAGGGCTATTGGTGAATACAGGCTATATGTAGAGCCTATTAGTGAATACAGGCTATATGTAGGGCCTATTAGTGAATACAGGCTATATGTAGGGTCTATTAGTGAATACAGGCTATATGTAGGGCCTATTAGTGAATACAGGCTATAGGTAGGGCCTATTTAAGTGAATACAGGCTATATGTAGGGCCTATAGTGAATACAGGCTATATTTAGGGCCTATTAATTGAAAACAGGCTATATGTAGGCCTATTAGTGAAAACAGGCTATATGTAAGGCCTACTAGTGAATACAGGCTATATTTAGGGCCTATTAGTGAGTGCAATGAATGTAGATGTTGATGCCAAATATTGAAATCAATGTACAAAATAAAAACTTATAGGCCATTCCATTTTTCATTTATATTTGTATAGATATATATTTGTTGCAATATATATTTGTATCAATATACATATGTATAAATATATATTTGTAGCAATATATATTTGTAGCAATATATATTAGTAGCAATATATATTAGTGGCAATATACATTTGTAGCCATATATATGTGTAGCATTATATACCTTTAAGCATAACATATGGCTCATGCATTATTTATCTGCCGTAATACTAATTTAAAAGTTTCTATACGAATATATTTCACAGAAAATTGCAAAGAATATTTTTTCATATGACAATTTTCCCACATGGGGTGGTGGCGAGTTTATCAAAATAACTTGCTATCCGTGATACTAATATGACTGATGAATAAGTAGTGCATAATAAAAACAGTTTCACGACCATACTTTAGATATTGTGTTATTTTTAAAGTTTTCAAAATGTTAATTAGGTAAGGATTTTTTTTTAAAGAGTAAAAAAAAAGTCAACCTTGATGGACTCCCTTAATTACCTTTATCTATGGCTCTCAAAACTATAGGAGCGGCCCTATAAATGATATTCAAACTGGCGCCCTCGCTTTTATTTCGAGAATTATTTTTTGTGTGAATATGTGTGCGGTCTAGAAATTAATTTCTTTTGCTTTTTGAAATAAATGTCAATTCCTTTATTCATTCCATTTAGTGTACGATTCTCCACATAAACATCATTGTCTCATTTAGTGTGCAATTCTCCATAAACATCATTGTCAGTGACTCATTTGGTGTGCAATACTCCATAAGCATCATTGACTCATTTACTGTGCAATTCTCCATAAACATCATTGACTCATTTACTGTGCAATTCTCCATAAACATCATTGACTCATTTACTGTACAATTCTCCATAAACATCATTGACTCATTTAGTGTGCAATTCTTCATAATCATCATTGTCATTGACTCATTTAGTGTGTGCAATTCTCCATAAACATCATTGATACATTTACTGTGCAATTCTCCATAAACATCATTGACTCATTTAGTGTACAATTCTCCATAAACATCATTGTCATTGACTCATTGTATTCTCTAGCTAAAAATGAGCTGAAGCTAAATAAACTACGGTCTTCTTCAATGGGCTATATACCAATGACACAAATATTTATAAAAGGTTTTTAGCTCTCTTTTTTTAACCTTACCACCACCTAACCCTGGTAACTGATCTTTTGATACTAATACATAAATAAACAGATGCATTTAATGTGTTTCAATCATCTTTTTCAATAGAGCATTGCAGGATTATTGATCCAACACTGTGTACCCACCTAGTTTACAGAGGCGTATGGGCGACTCAAAAAGCTGTGTATCCCAATAGCGAAAGTGGCAAAGAATACATGCCCATGTAAATGTGTTATTATTTTTTGTTTAGATTTTATTTTTTCAAACGAGTATCTCTATCTGTAAGGATCATGTACTAAATAATAGATTCCCGTACCTCAAACAAAGATGTTCTACGGAAAAAAAGGGTTAGTTTAAAGTAGCCTGTGGCGTAATAAGGGCAAGGGGTCATTGATCTGCTGTACTGATGGGGAAGGGGGTGCACAAAAAAAAAATATAAAAAAATAACCCAGATATAGCACGCTAGATGTTTTAATTTTAAGAATGTTCAAATGTATTATGAGGTGTGTTGATATACTTAGGTTCGGTTTTCATGTTGTTGTTTTTTTTACTTTTAAAGCATTCGGATTCTCAAAATGGGGTGGGGGGAGGTTATAAGTGTCCGCCCGGGCAGAAAAAGCTGAAGTTGTTATAAAGCATCGTCCAATTTGTGCAGTGATGGCTCTTAGTCTTATCTATACTCTGTATGCAGTGGTTCTTGTGGTGATGGCTCTTAGTCGTATCTATGCACTGTATATAATTAGCAAGGTCTTGTGGTGATGGCTCCTAGTCGTATCTATACACTGTATATAGTGGGTCTTGTGGTGATGGCTCTAGTCGTATCCCTATACACTGTATATAGTGGGTCTTGTGGTGATGGCTCCTAGTCGTATCTATACACTGTATATAGCGGATCTACCGTCTTATAAGGTGCATTGCCTGCCTTCTTATTTTACACGCACCTATTAATCGTACTTTGAGAGGTGTAGATATTGTAATCCGCTATTATACTTTTTCCAACGGTTAAACGAGCCTAAATTTTCCACACGCATGTGTACTCCTGGTGACAGTACATTATTTCAATGCTTACAAGTCAAATGATTAACATATTAGTCGATATGTTCTTCAAAATTGAAGTCCAATTGAAAATCATAAAGTTTCTAATTTTCAATGAGGGAAACTACTTCCGTCTGGCTAGGTCTGGCCAGCTACGGCCGTCTGGCTAGGTCTGGCCAGCTATGCTTTAGTATTTATTTCCGGTAATCGATCTGCTCCTAGCTGCTCATCTACACCAATGACTTTAACATTGAACTTATACTATTTCATATAAACACTCCAACCATCTTCTCTTTATACACATTTTAATCTAGATGCGCCCGACTGAGTGCACTCAAGAAGAAGAATCCCGCAGTTGAAATTATTGTGGTCAATCAGACCCGAATCGGTGGACGATTCTTTTTCTTCATCATGTACAGAGACTCAAAGTTAAGAAGTGAGCTCATACAAGCAGCCATCAATTTTGTACGTCTGATCAATTTCGATGGGGAGTAAGAGTTTTTTTGATGGCCGTGTACACATCTCGAAAGCGTAAAGTCGGGACGGACAACAATGCATTCGTCACACTGCGCTTCAAATAAACAATACGTGTCCTGAACTGCGAATCTACCCACACATATTATAAATAACAGCGAATTGGGCTCTGCGTTAAATCGAAAGTAAGAATTAATACAACAGTATTCCAGTTTAAAATACAATCATGCAAAAAGCGGATCTGCCCGAAACCAAAAAAAAATAAGCCAGCCTACCGATCAAGCCTAAGGGGATATAACTCTATGTAAAGGTTTTGTAGGGTACAGCTAGTATAATTTATTTACATGCTTACATGTGTTTGACTATATGCCTGCTGAAATACCTAACTATCAACTACCTTCCTATAAAATAACTCCAAAAAAAAAACTTAATACATGAATGAATTACCACATACTCGTTATTTTACTCCATTCTAATACAGTTTTATTTGCTTCTATGTTTTTTTTAAAACTCTTAAGACTTTTCGATTTCGTAAATGTACAAAGACAGCACCTGGAAACCGTTGTTATATATAGGGAAGGTCAGTGATGGAGGGTCAGGAATGGGAAGGGGAAGTCAATGAGACCAACTTTAGAGTTCTGCAAACATGTATAGCAAAACAAATAAAATTAATTAAACAGCCGCATCATACTGTGTTTAAGAGGAATTAGAAATAAGAAACTAGAAAAATTATGAAACAGAGCATTGCATCCTTTGGAATAGTACATGATGAGTTAGAACTAAACTATTGAATGCGAGAGCAGTGGTTAATATAAAACGAAAAGTAATTAAACTTTTTTTTTTTCAGTATTTTCGATTCGTTTTTATACTTTCTATTGATTTTTAGTTGTCTTGAATCGGATATCGATAATTAAGACGATAATCGGAATCGAACGGCATCTTTTTTTTGTTAATTTCGTCATCGTGCCATCACTATGCATATCTTTTACACACCTGTTTACCTGAGATGTCCATATCTTTCTACCCTAAACCTTACACAACTGTCTACTTGACCTCCACACACTTTGTCTCTATTGTCTTTTATAGGATTTATAAAGGAAAGTGTTCCTTTTTTTTAAACTGTTAATATACCATAAATGTCCAACGTGTTTTATTTCCACATTTGCCCCAAAAGCGGTCTTATCAAAAAAAAATACATTTGAATGACCTTTTTTTTTAAAATAGGAAATGGCGTTAGCTTTCTCAAAAGAGAGTACGACCTCAAAGAAGCCAGCACTGACCTTAGTCTCGTATGTCCGAGCAAATTTAAAAGAAATTGAAAAGATTTTGATGACATCGTTGGAATCTCAAAGTTAGTAACTTTTTAAAATGTTTCCTCTTCAAAGTTGTATTGAAAATTGGGTCAGAATTTTTTTTTTATGATTAACTGTTTAGCTGTTTGTTGTTTTTAATGCTATTTATACAGCAATAGATTGCAAAGATCCTACTTAGTTTAAAAAAAAATGAGAATAATACCACAGACTAAAAAAAATATTTCTTATTTAAAGGCATCTGTACATTTAGTCCTTGGTCAATGTTAACAATGTACAATTTAAAAAAAAAATTGTGTATCGACCATTGTGAGCCTTACTAGGCACTTAATCAACACGTGATTTTACGTAAATATAAGTTAGTTAAATACAAATGATTTCAAATGGTTTCACTTTCTGGGTTTGTGTGTGCGTAGATCTTAAAGTTTTTAAGACACGTACTTGTTAAGTGAAAAAACTCAAAGCTGAGTACACTTATAGATCCTACATGGCAATGAAAAAAATCCTTTGAACTCCTTGCGGGGCCAAGGGACTCTGCAACCACTCTCCAGCGCACTCTGTTTTGGGAGGGCTTTTTTCATTCTCCCCATGTCTGATTGCAGAGTTTCATCTCTGCTCGCAAGACCTTCTCAAGTGGTCTTTGGGTGGCCGACCTTTCTCTGGCCTTGGGGTTCATTGTCTTCTGGAGGCTACCTTAGTGAGTGGCCGATCCATCTGTCGTTCCCTGAGACAGCTCACAGTAAAGTTTGCTTCTAGGTTGGCGTGTTCCTGAAACAGCTCACGGTAACGTTTCTTCTAGGCTGGCTTGTTCCTGAAACTGCTCACAGTAACGTTTTCTTCTGGGCTGGCGTGTTCCTGAAGCAGCTCACAGTAACGTTTCTTCACGAGCTGGCTTGTTCTGAAACAGCTCACAGTAACATTTTCTTCGAGCTGGCTTGTTCCTGAAACAGCTCACGGTAACGTTTTCTTCAAGGCTGGCTTGTTCCTGAAACAGCTCACAGTAACGTTTTCTTCAAGGCTGGCGTGTTCCTGTAACAGCTTGCAACAAGGTGGACTTGTTTGATTAGCAGTCTTTTAAAATTCCATCGCAATGTCCACCCCAGTTCTTGGTTTGCCATCTGCCAGAGATCTTCGTTCCTGAATTTATCCAGCCTCCTTATTTTAAGAATATTCCTGAGGCAGCCATTTGGGAACTACGCAGTAATACTATTTTAATTTCCAAACCATAAATTAAAGTATTTGTAGAGCTAACCCACTTTTGTTCAACAATGTCTATGATGAAATAGTCTAAATCAGCACTGGTATAAATTTTAGAATATTATATCAGATTCTAAACAGAATGACGCTCAGTGAACAACACATGAGTTTAATTCTTTGAAAAATAAACAAATAAAATAAAATAAAATGGTTTTAACTAAATGCACCTACATGTCATCCAGATATTTCTATAAAAATATCAATACTATTACTTCTGTAAAATAATAAGCTAAACCAAAGGTGAATACAATACTTGATACTTGTCTTTACTTAGTTGATAAGTAGTGGTAAATAATTAATCTATAAATATAGATGGGCATCCACGCTTATATTTATTTGTAATGATAAATATTTGCGTAATACATTTTTACTTTTAGTTTTATAAAGTTTGGTTACATCATTTTTTAAAGATTTTTTTCTATTGTCGTAAGTAGATTATATTTGTAGATATACCTTAAGCCTAGGTTATATTGATTTACATACTGGTTCGCATTGTTTACGTACTAGTGCGCATTCTATTACATATTGGTGCAAATTGTTTTGCATACTAGTGCGCATTGTTTTACACTGATTTGCATTGTTTTCATACTAGTGTGCATTCTTTTATGTTAGTTCAAATTGGTTTCCATACTAGTGCGCATTGATTTATACACTGGTTCGCATTGTTTACGCATAGTGCGCATTCCTTTATATTTAGTTCAAATTGGTTTCCATACTAGTTCGCATTGTTTTACACACTGGTTCACATTGTTTACTGTGACGTTCAAAATGCAGGCTGATATTATATGTAGGGCAGGCTCGCCAGATGATTTATGACTTAATCACACCTATTAACTGTACTAATATGCAAGCAAGAGAACTCAGAATTATACCTACAACACTTAGTTTAATTCACATATATATATATATATATATATATATATATATATATATATATATAACCAGAACAAAACTTAATATTTTACACGCCGACTCTCTACTCCTAAATATTCTATAAAACTACCTAAATCTACTGGGCCCTTATTTCTAAGTATGCGGGGCCGACTTTATAAAGGCTGGAGGGGTGCGGTGGGACAGTAGATAGTGGGACAGTAGATAATCCGTGTGCAGAGGGGACTTAGTCCCGTGCATGGGCGAGGTGGGACATCTAGCATGAGTCATTAGAATTTTTAGGACAGTAGATAGTGGGACAGTAGATAATCCGTGTGCAAAAGGCAGCGAGAACTGATAGGAAAAACTTTTAAACGTCGTCGCCACTGGCGGGAGGTGCGATTGGGACAGTTGATACTGGCATGGAAGGGGTTAAGTTTTGACGTGTTTACGTTACGTGGGAGGTGTGTGGCGTGGGCTAGCACTGAGGGTTAAGCTAGGCGTTACATGGGGAGGTACGGTAAATTCTAGACGTAACATTTCTGACCATGACCAGCAGGTTACACATTCCATGGTCAACTGATGAGTCACTCGCTTGGGCGGTGTGTGGGCAAGTTTAACCTTCCGGTGTGGGAAGGGGCAGGGAAGGTGGAGGGGTGGAGTAAATTCTAAACGTAACATTTACGCCTGGTGCATTCTTTTATATATTAGTGCAAATTGTTTTGCATACTAGTGCATATTGTTTTACACACTGGTTCACTTGTTTACACACTAGTGCGCATTGTTTACCACACTGGTTCGCATTGTTTTACATACTAGTGCGCATTGTTTTACATACTAATGGGCATGTTTCATTCTAGTGCCACTGTTTTTCATACTAGTGCGCATTGTTTCACATAATAGTGTACATTGTTTTACATACACAAGATTGCGCAATGTTTTAATACTAGTGCGCATTGTTTTACATAATAGTGTCCATTGTTTTACATACTACTGCGCAATGTTTTAAAAACTAGTCGCATCAGCAATCTCTGTCACCCACAGACTCAACGTGTACTCTTTATTTCAGGCATGTAGACTTCATAAGCTTTAACACCGGTGACATTCGAGAAAAAGATGCTGGCATACTTTCTGGAACACACTTCCCCGTTGTACGGTGATGGTGAATCTGACACTCGCCTTGTACGTGGGCAAAATAAATAATCACCATAAATTGTCAAACCTAGGGATGGTAAATCCATTTTTTGTCAAGTCTTCCACCATATTCTAATCAATAGGAGTACTTTTTTATCCTTCCTGGCAATATATTCTATTGTGTTTATCCGATTAGCTTGGGGTTGACCTTACTTGCAGTTACCTATATATACCTAGAAAGTCATTTTTAATTATAACCTATAGCAGTAGGCAACTGTGCCTAGTGCCTTTTCAAGGGCCTACGAAAGCCAGAACATAGAGTGAAAACAAATGCATTTTTTGAAAAATATTAAAAAAAATGAAATCGGGAGGGCCTACGACTTTAGAAAGTGCCTAGGGCCTACGATGACCCATAAAATGGCCCTGATTATAACCATAAAATCAAACACTTGAGAAGTAAATCGGACAATGTTTATGGAACAAATGAAATTTTCTCCTAAAAAAGTGATGCATTTATTAATTTTTTTTTTTATTTCCGAATCCATCCTTAGCTAACCTTAAGATTTAGACATTTCAATAAAACAATGTGAGTTGTTAGCTAGAGACGCGATAATCCTTGTTACGACCAATAATTGAACATTTGTTACTAAATAAGTACATTTGTTGCATCTTTATTATGTAAACAATGCATATCCTATCATTTACTGCAGGATTACTTTGCCAGATATGGTATCAAAGAGTATTGAGAAGCGAAAATTAGTTTTTGGACTGAGCACATTCGGAGAGCTTTTCTTCTAGATTGGACGAGCATTCCGCCAAGTCTTAATCAATTTCTTATGCGAAAATATGTGCAAGTAAGTAGCGTTTCGTGTTAATCTTTGTTCCTCAAATAAATGTATTTTATGATATTTCTTTAGGTTAACCATGAAAGGGACTTCCAAATGAAAATCTTAATAAAAAACAACAACATTGACTGTGTTAATATATAGCGATATTTACGAAACAAGTGTGTTGATTTACCCAGATAAGTAATTCATTATGTTTATTATGGCTTGTTGAAGTGTTTAACTGCTAATGTGTGGGCATGTGTATTAATAACACTAGCTGGCACCACTGCAAAACCTTTCTATAGAGTTATATCCCCTTAGGCTTGATGGTAGGCTAGGATATTTTTTGGTTTCGGACAGATCCGATTTTTTTCATGACAGTATTTTACTGGAATGCTGTTGTATTAATTCTTTACTTTCGATTTGTAACGCAGAAGCCAATCGCTTATATATATATATATTATGAAATGTTTTCGTGTTATTCAGTGATAAGTATATTACTTATTAAATGCACTATATCTTCAGCCAAAATTTTAAGCCTCATTTTGAAAAAAAAATTGTTAAGTTGTTTTTTTTTTTAATTTTGTTTTTGCTCTCATCATTTTAAGGCCCATTATTTTCGGCGTCGTCGGTCTATCTGTAAACCATTCTGGCTAAACATATTCACGTGCACAAACCTTAAAAACTGAATGAACGATTCTATATAAATAATAGCGCTGTGGGTTCTGCGTTAAATCGAATGTAAAGAATTGATACAACAGTATTCCAGTTTAAAATCGTCAACGTAAACAATAGTAATAAAAATCATGAAAAAAATCCGGATCTTGCCGGAAACCAAAAATAACCTAGTCTACTGATCAAAGCTAGAGATATAACTAACTCTATGCAAATGCTGCAGGGTTCAGCTGGTGTATGAAATAATTTTTATTTGTTTCCGAGTAGGTGTGCGAAATGTTAGAAAACAGAATTCCATTATTTGATGAGGTAGGATTGGTTCACTACTATAAGACCATGGATGAAGGGCTTATGTATAATGACGATTACAGCCTGAGAATTAAGGTAATATGTATATATATATATAAATATTAGGGTGCCTTTTAAGACGAAGTTCTTAATGTACAGCCCCCAACCCCCGACCTTTACATTGTGTTCGTTATGTGGGGAAAAGTTACGTTATCAGATAATGTAATTTTTTTAACATTTACTTCGATGAATTTGCAGAAAATACACAATTTCGAGATTGTCTTTATTTGTGGTCTCTAATTATGTCACATGTGCGGTGAAATAATAGTGACAGATGAAGTATATTGAGGTGAGAAATAATAGCGACAGATGAAGTATATTGAGGAGTGAGAAATAATAGTGACAGATGAAGTATATTGAGGTGAGAAATAATAGTGACAGATGAAGTATATTGAGGTGAGAAATAATAGTGACAGATTGAGTATATTGAGGTGAGAAATAATAGTGACAGATGAAGTATATTGAGGTGAGAAATAATAGTGACAGATGAAGTATATTGAGGTGAGAAATAATAGTGACAGATACTTGAAGTATATTGAGGTGAGAAATAATAGTGACAGATGAAGTATACGCTGCGTCAACAGACCTGGGGTTCTCCATTTCTTCTGTCCGTCCTCTCAGCCCTGTGCGTCTTATCTCCTGTTCGACTTGTTCGACTCATTCGACTCATGAATCACAGCACAGTTCCTTTTATAGGTAGTCCCACCCACGCTGAATCCATCGTTTTCCCGCCAAAATGGAGGGTGAAGGTCGTACTTGGGTGTGCAAGTGCAGGTGGCAAATGACACTATTTTATCACTTGTACTAAGGCGGGGGTGAACAACGGAGGCGTACCTAGGGTGGGGGGGAGGAGGGGTCCAAAATTGAAAGTCCCCCGGGCCCCCAGCTTGAGGGGGTCCAAATTATTTTTTTACAATAAATATTAGTACATAATCTCATGTCACAGCAATCTTTCATATGTCAAAAATGTAGGGCCCCCAAATAGGCCAAGCCCCCGGGCCCAAAATCCCCTAGGTTCGGCACTGGTGAACAATCGAATGAACAATGAGTAGGCGTACAAAAAGTCATGATTGCATCATTCATCTCGGGGCAGGTGCGACCGGAGGGGGAAGGGGTGGTGAAGCAGAGTTATAACACTACTTCCGAATAAACATAACTCAATGTTTTAATTAACGACATCTTTCTTCTCATGAAGACGATGTTTCAATTTACTTTTATGATAATTAATATAAGATAATTAATTGAAGATAATTTATAGAAGATACTTAATAGAGGATAAGTAGTAGAAGATAATTAATAGAAGATAAATAATAGAAGATAACTAATAGAGGATAATTAATAGAAGATAATTAATAGAAGATAATTTATAGAAGAATAATATAGGAAAATTAATAGAGAAGATAATTAATAGATGATAAATATGTGTGTGTGTGTAAGGTTATGTGTATATGAAATAGTATTATGTTACTGAAAATATTACTTTTGCTAATAGGTGATTTACATAAATCCCATGGTTTCGGCGGAGTATTTATTTCAACAATATACCATGACGACACAGTGGTCTTACAATAAGGGAAAGTTTCATTAATAACTGCTATCAACGAAGATGCAGGTAAAAAGAGTTATTTCATGATCCAGTTTTAAGGATTTTGTTCCGTTTTTTATTTATATTCGATGACATGTGCAGATCATTTTTTATAGAATTTTTATAATTACAGAGAAAAATGAGCAACGAATTTTTATTTTTTTTACAGAGACGCATATTGTTATTTATAAGAAAAGAAATAAAAAGAAAATGTAATTAATTTTCTTTTTTCATTATGTTTTCGTTCTTGGGATCTGAATCAAACACTAAAGTCTAAACTGGTCGAAATTTGCAACTATATGACAGGATAAATGCGGTGCAGTTTAAGATTGTAAAAGCTCCCTTAGCCCTAATGGGCCATCGGGGGAATTTTATAACCTTGGCATATGAAGGGATTGTGTAGTTAGCACAACGCCCAGCCGCCTTTACTTCCCCAACTTAGAGTCAGGTAACCCATTTAAAGCTGGGTGGACTTGTGAGATGACTTTGAAACACATTTCACCTGAAATTCCCCCTGGTTCTCACCGAGGATCGAACCCAGGACTCTCAGGTCGACAGTCGAGCATCTACACCCTCGGACATCCGTCCCACATTGAAATCGTAAGACTATCTATTTTGATTGTGTGATATTCGCTCTGATTTTTTTTTATCATGATTGAATTTTATTTCTTTCTCAGGAAGAATTAAAAGTACAACATGTGGTTTTAAGCAGATGGCAGGGATTTTAAAACGTAACGAACTAATGCAATTAAACTAATGTTTACGTAAAAATCATCTTTTGTTATCATTTATTATTTTATTAAAAATATTGTTTGCCTACCCTGAACCAATTAAGCGGTCTGAAGCAACATAAAATATTTTGTTCATTTTTGAAACATTTTCGAAAAAAAATATGCTCTATTGTCCCCGTTTTGTCTGTCTGTCTGTCTGTCATCACCCTAGATCTCAACAACCATAAGTCCTAGACCCATGATGTATATATCATTTTGTAGGTCTTGGCCTGCCATGTGTGCATCAAAAGTTCTGTTTTGCGATAGGACCTTTCAGGGCCGGGCGTCAGAGTCCCTAAGGGGCTTATATAATACTCATATAGATTATAAGCTAAACAAGGGGCGTAATCATTATTTATTTTTGTAACAGTTAATAAACATGACTTACTTTCCTTACTTTTTATAAAACCCATAATCAATGACAACTTTGCAGCACAGCTCAATCAACCAAAAGTCATCATTGTTGGGACTTCAATCAAGATTTCAAAGAGCCCGGGGCAGAAATTGAAAACGTCTTCGAAACTAACTTCAACATTCAACTACTTTCACCAAGATTGGCAACAACAATTTATCAAACAACATAAAAATTGACGGAGTTTTCGGACGAATTAAATAACTACAATTTGAAGATGTTTTAATTATGAGCTCTATTTCATTGACCACAAACCACTTGTAGTTAGATTTAAGAGAAAATAATTTTTTTTTTCAAATATAAAGAAACATCTTTTTAATATCTTTTTTTAGAGCATTTTCGAACAAAATACTCTATTGTCTGATTTTGTCTGTCCGTCCGTCTGTCATCACCCTAGATCTCAACAACCATAAGTCCTGAACCCATGATGTATATATAATTTTTGTAGGTCTTGGCCTGCCAAGAAATGACTTTTTTTCATTTCGCGATCTGACCCTCTCAGGGCCGTAAAGGGGCCTTAGTACCGTTTTTTACTATATAACCTATATTAATAAAGGAGCGCTATATCTCAGCAACTATAAGTCCTAGACATCATATATATCATTTTGTAGGTCTTGGCCTGCCATGTGTACATCAAAAGTTCATTTCGCGATAGGACCTCTGAGGGCCGGGCTTCAGGGCTCCTAAGGGCTTATACATTATATATATACACCTTGTACGTTCAATAGCCCGTTCATTTGGTGCGAAATACCAGCACGTAGTTTCACCAAGATTTATTAAGAAACTCATCAAATGAAATAGTAAGCTTGTGTTCTGAGTTTAATTGAAAGTATCAGAGCTATGCAACAATTGACGGAGTTTTCGGACGATTAAATGACTATAATTTCGAATGTTTTCAATTATGAGTCCTATTTCAGTGACCACAAACCACTTGTAGTTAGATTTAAGAGAAAATAATTTTTTTTTTCAAATATAAAGAAATGTCTTTATAATTTTTTTTACAGATATATGCATTAGACAATTGAATTTATAAACATTTTCAAAAAATTGACAAATATTTACTGAAATATAGCATACGTACTGATACATACACGAAAATGCGCTAACACGTCCTGTGGCCAGTATGGAACAGGCTTAAGTGCTTGTTTTCATAAACATCTGTATAAATAAGTTCCGTTCCGTCTGTCTGCTGCAGATCGAAAGTAAGAACACTGTTTCCTGTTTTAAATATTAATGGCGTCTTGTATGCTTATTTCGTTCGATAAATGCTTGTAAAAAAAAAAAAAAATTCTCATAGCCCATAATAAAATAGAACGATATAATTATAATACTGACAATTCAAGATAACCACAAAGTTGAGTTGATCATCTATGCAAAAATTGTGCAGGCACGGCTAAAGTAATGTCTAATATAGCAAATCAATTTGGGTAAGTAGATATTAAATGTTAAATGAACATAAAATTTAAAAAATAAAGAAAAAAATACAAAAATAACAAATTCAAATACCTGTACTAATCCAAATACTGTTAACATATTCGTGACCTCCATCTCTACAGAAGGGACAAACCCCAACGATTAATAAAACTATTGTTTAATCATGTCCTTTTTTTAGATGTGTACAGTCTTTTAAAAATCGGTGTTCCACAAAAGGAAGTGTCGCGTTTAGGTACAGTGTTTGAAGGTGAGTTTTTTTTTACTTAGCTACAAATATCTTCTCTCTCTTTCTCTCTCTTTCTCTCTCTCTCTCTATATATATATATAACAAATAAACACAACAATAACGCAAAGTTAAACATCAAAGTACAAAATAAAAAGAAACATTCACGAGACCATTCTGGGTTATAATGAGCTATTTTGATGAGCAATATTCAACTCAACCGCATTCTCATATGGGGAACATCTTCTTGTCTATAAAGGGCATAACCATCATCCAACCTATTCACCCTCCGTTTATATTCAAAACGATCAGCGAGACAGTAACAAGAACCACAACTAAGCCCACAGGTACGCAAACAGATATAATGATAGTTTTCGTCGCCCGGGCGCCATCTGTCGAAGAAGGATGTCCCGCTGTTGAGGTCGGTGCCGGTGGTGGTGGTGGTGGTGAGGCTGGCAGTCGTTGTGGACTGGTTGCTCATGCTGACACAGGTATTAGTCTGGCAGTAGAGCAAGTCCATAACGTATTCGCTCATAACCGTAATTCTAACTTCAGAATCACCGAGCTTCACGGCGACATATCCTTTGGACAGTTGTCACCCACCGCGGTTAACATTGAGTAAACATTCCATCTCACAGTATTTCACTTCTGAGGGTCATTCTTGCACATGAATTCTCTAGTCCTAAAGCCATCACACACAAACTGGTGAACTATCTCTGAATGTAATGCTCCAACCTTCATTTTCCTCAGATTTTGCGTCAAACGATTTGCAACTGTTGTGCGCACACTCACGTGTGTAATCTGGCAAATATATAATTATCGACACGTATAAATAACTTACATACGTAACTTTTTCATCCGTGAGTTCAAAGATTACCTTATTTAGAATCCGTTTGTATAATATATATATATATATATATATATATATATATATATATATATATATATATATACAGTACTGTAGCCAGGATTTTGTTGGAAGTGGACTGTTTCCAAGTTTTTAAAGGCAAATTGTTGTCAATTTTCAATGAGTTACTATCAGCATTAACATTTTTTATTTATTTAGGGGGGGTGGGAGGGGGACTGCAGCCCTATTCCCTCCCCCATTATGGCTGTATATATATATATATATATATATATATATATATATATATATATATATATCATATATAATAATACTCATTTCAGTGTGCGTTAAATCGAAAGTAAGAATTAATACAATAGTATTCCAGTTTAAACTACAATCATGAAAAAATCGGATCTGCCCCAAACTAAAAATAACCTAGCCTACCGATCAAGTATAAGGGGATATAACTCTATGCAAGGTTTAGCACGGTACAGCTAGTATATATATACTAGCGATTTGCGTTCGAAAGTAAAGAATTATGCAACAGTATTCCAGTTTAAAAGCAATCATAAAAAAAATCATATCTGCCTAAACCAAATAACCTAGTCGGCCGATCAAGCCTAAGGGGATATAACTCTATGCAAAGATTGTGTAGGGTACAGCTAGTAGAGAAGAATATGTTAATAAGAAAAATAAACCACAAGAACTTTGATATACTTCAACAAAATAAATTATATAAATCATAGTTTTCAAAGAACATAAATTATAAGTCATAGACTACGGCAGCTATTCCCAAACTTTTACATCTGCGTACCCCAAGTAAAATGATCAAACAAACTTGCATATTGCTTTTTAGGTCACTTAATTCTCCTCCTCCGCACACTCCCTCCCGCTCATTTCATTGTTTTAGCTTTAGTCGTGCATGTTCTCAGCGCGGTGTACCACCCTAACCCGCCAAGATCTTCGTGTATCCATGGTTCATTTATTGTAATGTTGTTTTTCTTAGCATTAGTGAATGACAACCAATGTTGTCAACCCTAATGGTGTGGAGTGACTCAAGCACTGCATCATAGAGGATGATCCACTATGAGCAATTTGAAAATATTATTATCTCTTTTGTATACAGAAGATTCTGTGAGTGAAGACGATTATGTGAGAAGAAAAGTGTATTAATAGTAGTAAAGATATTGAGAAACGATTAAAGTCTGTAAGGCAGTGTGTTCAGTGACTGCATCAAAATTGGTAGGAAGGCCAAAAAATGTGTGAAACCTTGTCGAGAACTGAAGTTTGCCTGTTTACTCCAACTCAAAGCGGTGTTTACAAAGGTCTAATAAATGAAGGAGAAAAAATAAAAAGGAATTTCAAGAAAATTTTAAAAAGAACATAACGATTGCTTACAATTTGATGGAAAGACCATACAAAATAAAGCATATGTGGTTGTTGTTATAAAATAAAGCATATGTGGTTGTTGTTATAAAATAAAGCATGTGGTTGTTGTTATAAAATAAAGCATATGTATGGTTGTTGTTATAAAATAAAGCATATGTGGTTGTTATAAAATAAAGCATATGTGGTTGTTGTTATAAAATAAAGCATATGTGGTTGTTGTTATAAAATAAAGCATATGTGGTTGTTATAAAATAAAGCATATGTGGTTGTTATAAAAAATGAAAAAGGGAGGTCAGACTCGCTGTTCTTCAACTGGTTAATGCAAAAGAGAAAATATTACGTAGATCAAAAACTCTGCTAAATGAATTTGAACTCTGGCCTTCAATAAAAGGATTTGTCTCTGACACAACTGCAGCAAATACTGGAAGAAGAATTGGTGCAGTAACACTGTTACATAAAAAGCATTGTCAAGATGTTGGATTAAAAGTGTATACATTGGATGCCGACATCACCTTCACAAGATACGATATTGAAATATGTTATGAATGATCATTTGGTGCATCAACAATTTCACCAAAGATCAGCTACTCGTTTGTTTCAACAATAGCAGAAAAAGTATGAACAACTCAAAACATCATTTGATAATGCTGGAGCACCACTAAAGAAATCAGAACAAGTCTGCTGGCGAGATGACATGGCTTTTTTGATTATTTAATATCATGCTACAGGATTTTCAAAACTACAGGAAGCTTCCCAAAAGTAAATTTTCGATTACTTCCAAAACATCAGTAATGCGAGATGGAACTCAAAGGCAATTTATTGTTTGCTCTCATTCGTTCTGATACTGGTTCTCTGCCAGTGCTTCAATCCTACTGACTTTGATAAATATATCAAACATAAGCAACATCAAGGCTTTCAAGTCATCAACACATTTTTGGTCCACAGATCCAACACCTATACCAACGCAGCGTTCTGTGCAGAGCGTGCAAGTAAAGTAATGCAAGATTTACTTCCACTTTGCAAGTCCAATGAAAAGTTTAACATTAAATTTCTTTTTAACTAATGCACAAATAGAAATGTACATTGTAGCAATTATCAATATTATTCTTAAGTCACTTTTATTTGTAATGGTGAAACTTTTATCAAAATATTTGAAAATATTTCTAAAATATTTGTGTCGATTAGAGGTGAATTTTTTTTTATGCAAAACACAAATTACCCCTTATTTTCTTTATTTGTGATACAAGCACCACCAAATATGATATGGGGATAAAGGTTTATATTTTAGTCATACCCCTAACACAAACACACACACACACACACACACATATATATATATATATATATTAGAGTGTTTTTTAAAAAAAAATTTTTCAAGTTTAACCGCATAGGGCATTAATGGATGAGGATTGATGTATTAGGTAACCAGTAAAAATTTCAGTCAAAAGATTGACATTAACAGACTGCTCAAAGGGTCTCCTTCTTTTGGCATGTTCGTAAGCAGGGACAGTGTAGTGTTGTAGTCTAACTCTTAAGAAAAATTGATTGATGTTTTTATAGCCATATACAAAGCACAAACGAACAAAGATCTATATATTTGTATAAATATTGGACTAATAATATACACAATTTATATATAACTGATATTATATATATATTTAAACTTGTAGTCATTTTATTATGAATGATTATGCTAACTATATTCAATACACACAAGATCATTTTATAGCTATATAATGGTCCTGTATTACGTGAATATAGTTAGCACATCTTTCATAATAAAATGATTACAAGATTTAAATATATATAGAGCCTATTTATATAAAGTGTATATATTATTAGTCCAATATACTGCTAAATATATATTCGTTTGTGCTTTTTGTATATGGCTATAAGTATCATCAATCAATTTTCTCTAAATTTAGACCGGCAACCTCGTCCTGTTGAGTGTAAGCCTATATGATGCAATTTTGGAGTGGATTTTTTAAATTGTCTTTGTAGTATACTATTATTGACATTTAAATTGTTAATTCCGCATTATTCATTCTGCAATGTACACTGCTGTGCGTTCTTTTTCTTTCAGATTTAGGGTTCAATTGTAATAGTTAATATGGCATCTGTACCCCTAAAGACTTTCAAAACTAGATCTGAAATCGATGTCTGGTTGATTGGTCAACAGTTAGCATCTCTTGATTTAGTCACTTGTTCTAACAGCCTACAAACTATGGGGCTCACTCTGCGTCGTTTGCTTTATTACTTGAAGAGTCGAAGCTTTCTCTCTCTGGAAGCTGCTCAAATGTGATCGATGAAGTTTTGCTATATGGTTGAGTGTCACAAATGTTTGTACAGATTACTTGTTATAGTTTTATAATAACATTAAAATTATTTTTGAAAAAAATTATAATTAAATCGGAGTCAGAAATTAGAGAAAGAGGGATTTATGTGAATTAGATTGAATTAAACTGAAAGAACAACATTCTGTTATACTTCTATACTGTTATACAGTTATACTGTTATACTTCTATACTGTTATACTGCTATACTGTTGTACTGTTATACTTCTATACTGTTATACTGCTATACTGTTGTACTGTTATACTTCTATACTGTTATACTGTTATACTTCTATACTGTTATACTTCTATACTGTTATACTGTTGTACTGTTATACTGTTGTACTGTTATACTGTTGTACTGTTAGACTGTGACAATAACTAAATACTATTAAGTGACGCCCACATACCAAAGAAGTTTCAAAGAATGTTTTATCCGTTAAAATACAGATTGACTCATGGTATATCATTTGGTATACGGTATTATAGGATAAAGTGAAGCTTAAATACATTTAGATGAATTACTTGAAATTCGACAGTCTTTAGAATAAGATGAATGACAATATATTTATTAAAATATCTTTTTCTGGATATATATATATTTTTGTTTAGACTTAGAGAATCTCTAAAACTTCGATTAAGGTTAAAAGTGTACCATTACATGTATAAGTACTTAACAGTTTTGTATGTGTAGAGTATCAATTTAGAACAAACTCCATATCTTCCGTGTTATCTACCAGAGCCTCGAACGCTTCTGTACAAGGTAGTCTGTAACAATATATTAACCACCGGACATACCTTCATACCCCCCCTCTCCCACACTTCCACACGCCATAAAAATTATGTTTGGCATTGAATCTGATATCCCAACCCTTTCACTCTATCGGCCCCCAGTTTGACCATAAGCTTGGCCACTATTAAAAGCCAGACCACCACTATTCGTTACCTGGATATTTTGAGTGGTCACTATCTTTGTCTGGTGAGAATTTCAGAGGTAAATCATTGGTTACTACTCATGTCAACAGAATGCCATGAATTCATTCATTCATTCCACACGATTTTCCTTTTCGGTTTTATTTCAAAAGTCAGTCAGCTTCGTGCATATTCATTTTAAATTTGGCTTTTTTTCTTCTTGTGGGGTTACGGCAATGATATTATACAATATACACCAGTGAATAATGTATATATATACTAGGGCTGTACCGGATTGTAATTTTTCGATCCTGCAGGAATCGGAACCGAACAATTCCTGCCGGAATCGGAACAGGAGCCGGACTTTACCAAATTAAATAGTAACTCTTCCGAACGAAGTAATAATTTCTCGCCTAACACAAAAAAAAAAAATATAAGAATGAAAAATAGAATAAAAATTTAGTTTTTAAGATCTAGATAGCAAAAATAGTATTAACCATTTAGATCTTGAAGACTGTGACTAAAACCCCTCCCCCCCAATCTTGAGTTAAGAAAGATAACTCTGTCAAAATAACAGGTTCTTCGTTTTAAAAAACTATTTTAATAAAGCTGTACCTAATTTAACTTGACTTCTATTACAATCAAACAAAGAAATGGGTAACATATCTTAGAAAGTATAATAAAAATATTTATTAATAAATGAATTCCAAAAAAAAAATATATACTGTGGCACCACCCGATAGCTTATTTTTCTTTAGTTTTCCATAATGACGTCACAAACCTTGTTATTTCATTCATACTTTCCTTTAAAGTTTAAACCATTATCTGACTACTTCCCATAAAAACACAAATTAAAATGCATTTCAAATCTAAATCAATATCACTTTAATGTTCAATTAAAAATGTATTTTCAAGTTATTTATCTTAAAAAATGCGAGTAATCTTTTATCCAAAAACGTGACAAAATCCACTAAATTAAAAAAATTGGCAGAAAAATAAATTATTGACCTATTTTTAAACTGTAAATCGTTGTCTTCTCTTTAGAGAAGCTAAACTTTTATAGCTAAATATAGTCTATAGAAAACACGGAATCAAAAGTAGCGAAAGGTAAGGTGTCGTATTACTACTACACTAAATACGATTCAAATCTTCCTTTTTAATATATTTTTACTTACATACAGAACTAAAAGCGATCGACTTTATTGTAGTTTTAAAAAGCAAAGGAAGTTATTGTTTTAATTTAATTGTCTAGCGCTTAATATTTCAAAGTTATGTTGCGCCAGAAAAAATTTCTTACAAATTTCAAACAACAAAGAAATCCGGCTTAAATTCGGCACATTTTAACCGGAACCGGAATCGGAACCGGATTTGTTAAAACTGCTGGAATCCGGCTTAACAGGAACCGGAATCGGATTCCGGTACAGCCCTAATATATACCGTGGAAATAATTTTTCAAAAAATAACATATGATGTAATGTTATATATATATATATATATATATATATATATATATATATATATATATATATATATATTGATATATATATATATATATATATATATATCATAAAATGTATGACTAAATACATTTTTTAATGACAGCGTCAAAAATTTCAGAAAGCCTTTAGGAGATTGTGCTCCTGTATTTCCACTTAACTCAGATGGGCTACTTGAAACTTACATCTAACTAATGTCTCCACATTCCCTCTATACTCTCTGTAGTATAACATATTTATAAAAAAAAAAAAAAAACAATATTAGGTAGGTACTAGTTTTTAAATATCGCACCCCTCCCCCACCCCTTACTCTCTGTCAATAACTGCAAACATATGATATTAAGTGAAGATACACTACTCACAACATAAGTACATAGCTACAGTTGGCTGGACTTGCACTCACACACAAGGAAAAATATTAGATTAATAAACCGCTTAGAGCTGTCTCACTATTTCGTAAACAGCCCCCCTACCCAAAACCCTTTTTCTTATTTTTCGCCCCCGTACGTTACCTCTGTCCTTAGTTAGGTGAAAGTTTTTTTTATTAAAATCAACTCGACCCGTCTGTTCACGTCTGCTACTTCAGAAGTTGATATGAGCGATGACATTCTCCCGTTACCTCGTTGAGCGCCAAAATGACATAAAAAAAATACTACGCCCTGTACCATCACCAAAAAAACCAAAACCTGTGTACTTGACACAGGTTCAAAACTCAGTACTTGACATAGGTTCAAACCTCAGTACTTGACACAGGTTCAAACCTCGGTACTTGACACAGGTTCAAACCTCAGCAATTGATACAGGTTCAAACCTCAGTACTTGAAACAGGTTCAAACCTCAGTACTTGATACAGGTTCAAACCTCAGTAATTGATAAAGGTTCAAAACTCAGTACTTAACACAGGTTCAAACCTCAGTACTTGATACAGGTTTAAACCTCTGTACTTGACACAGGTTCTAACCTCAGTGCTGGCTACAGATTCTGCAGATTTTTGTAGCCTAAATGAAGCAAATGTTTACATTCTTGTAAATTTTACTTTGCTGGCTAGTGTTGCTTTATTTGACTAACCAATGTTTGTTAACGTGACACATTCAAATATTTAAAACAAATAGAGAATTATAATTATTTTGATAATTAAAAAAGATGATTTTTTTAATCCCTTTAGCTAAGTTGAAGGTGGGGGTGGGGAGGAGGGGTTTTGAAAGGGCATTTCGCGAATTGAAATCTTTATTGACATAATGTTACCTATTACAGTTTATTTATCTACAGTTTCTTATAACTAATTACACCATGGTAATTTCAATACCACATAACAGAATCCATACTATAGTGAAAGTACAGCTAACCATTCTTGATATCTATGCTGCTAACTGAATGCTTTCAAAAACATACTGTTTTGTTAAATGTATCGTGATTGGTTAGATATTTTTGGTCAACAATTTTAGTTTTTTTTTCTATAATTAACTCATTTTTCTTCATTTGTTTAACTTTGTATTGGTTGGAATTCCCGTTTAATACGTTTTTATAACTTTCTACATGTAATTTAAATTTCTAAATTTTACTGCTATTTCTCTGAAATAAAATACTCTATTTGTATCAATTCAAATTCTCGATTTTCAGCCAAAAGAAAAAATGATTTCTTGTGATGACTGCTATTGTGATTGTGAGTCGATTAAAATCTTTATTCCCTTCAGACTTAATTCGTTTGCCGACAGACTGGAACTAGTTAATTCGGAAAATAGATTTCTCGATAGAACAATTTGATACAGAAAATAGATTTCTCGATAGAACAATTTGATGCAGAAAATAGAATTCTTGGTTTGCTTTCGTGAGGATTTTCATTTTCTTTGTGAAGGGGTGGGGGGAAGTCCAGCTGTACTAAAACGTAAAGAAAATATTTTAACAGCGCTGAATCGTGGAGGAGAAAATAGCCTGATAGCCGTGATTAACCCTTTGGTATGAAGATTGTGGTCACTGTTTCCCTTCTACAGCGTTCTTTTAGTACTAGCCAATGGTCAACTTACTTTAACTAATTCGAGTGAAGGGGCTGAGGTGGAAAACAATGTTTCGCATTCTAAGAAATTGGTTTTTTGTTCAGAATTTTCATTTATGTTTTTTAAATTAAGTTTGTTCATTTCCTTTAGATTATGTATTTCTTTCCAGAGTCTAGTCTACTAGCTGATACATTCTGTTGGAAGATTTCTTTTTATTTTATCAGTTAAATTAAAACATTTGTTTTAGAATATTCATTTATTTCCTAAGTCTAGTTTCCTTTTTATAATGTGTACATATGTAGTACACATCTATTTGTCATTTTGTATTACACATCCACATGTATATAGGTAGCACACATCCACATGTATATAGGTAGTACACATCCACATGTATATAGGTAGTACACATCCACATGTATATAGGTAGTACACATCCACATGTATACAGGTAGTACACATCCACATGTATATAGGTAGTACACATCCACATGTATACAGGTAGTACACATCCACATGTATATAGGTAGTATACATCCACATGTATATAGGTAGTACACATCCACATGTATATAGATAGTACACATCCACATGTATATAGGTAGTACACATCCACATGTATATAGGTAGTACACATCCACATGTATATAGGTAGTACACATCCACATGTATATAGGTAGTACACATCCATTTTTTATGTAGCGAGATATATGTTTTTCATTTCTTTTTATAAATAATTGAAGCAGCAGAATAAAAAAGCCGTGTGTCCAGTCTATCTTGTTATCACACTTCTAGTAATCATGGAGACAAATGATATGTGTCCGCGGACGAAGGTAGCATGATAAAACTCTCATTTTTTAAAGCTGCCAATTAGACCTGTAGGCACACTACTAATTAGTTCACCAGTAATTTATCTTTTGCCAGTCAGATCTTCTGATCTATCAATGTATGTTTCAATATACCTTGAATTTCAAATTTTATAAAGGTTTCATTATTATTATTTTATCTGTGTTCAAGAAAGAATTAAATTTTTCCATTGGTTAGCACAATCGTCGGATCCATTGTATGGGCCAATGGGGATCATGATATTCGTTTAAAATATTATTGAAGGCGAGTGTGTCAAATATGTAACAAAGGAAATTCACACTAACAGATAAATAAAATCAATATGTTTTAAAAACAAAAATACGTTTAATGAGTACTTGCTTGCCCATTAGGCATGTTTTTTTTTTAAATCTCAATATTATATTGATCGATATTTTTTTTACAATTAT
The DNA here is from genome assembly GCA_021962125.1 of Bulinus truncatus. Taxonomy (NCBI): domain Eukaryota; kingdom Metazoa; phylum Mollusca; class Gastropoda; family Planorbidae; genus Bulinus; species Bulinus truncatus. The sequence continues at coordinate 16,245,190 of JAGDYQ010000003.1, read as the reverse complement.
TCATGCCAGAATCTTATTGTGGGATTGTCAAAATGTATTTCCTGCTTTGGTTTTCAATATAAAAATTAAATATATTTTGATATTCAAATCTTTTGTATTGTCGAAGTTTTTTTTTTATAGGAAAACCAAAGTATTGTCAGCCTTGTCATGTACATACATATTGTCAGCCTCGTCATGTACATACATATTGTCAGCCTTGCCATGTACATACATATTGTCAGCCTTGTCATGTACATGCATATTGTCAGCCTCGTCATGTACACAAATATTGTCAGCCTTGTCATGTACATACATATTGTCAGCCTTGTCATGTACATACATATTGTCAGCCTTGTCATGTACATACATATTGTCAGCCTCGTCATGTACTCAAATATTGTCAGCCTTGTCATGTACATACATATTTTCAGCCTTGCCATGTACATACATATTGTCAGCCTTGCCATGTACATACATATTGTCGGCCTTGTCATGTACATGCATATTGTCAGCCTCGTCATGTACATACATATTGTCAGCCTTGTCATGTACATACATATTGTCAGCCTTGTCATGTACATACATATTGTCAGCCTTGTCATGTACATACATATTGTCAGCCTCGTCATGTACATACATATTGTCAGCCTTGTCATGTACATACATATTGTCAGCCTTGTCATGTACATACATATTGTCAGCCTCGTCATGTACATACATATTGTCAGCCTTGTCATGTACATACATATTGTCAGCCTCGTCATGTACATACATATTGTCAGCCTTGTCATGTACATACATATTGTCAGCCTCCTCATGTACATACATATTGTCAGCCTCGTCATGTACATACATATTGTCAGCCTCGTCATGTACATACATATTGTCAGCCTTGTCATGGACATATTTCTGACGTCATGAATAGCCGATATGTCAAACACATCGCGTCGACTTGCCCCATTTATGTTCATTTGTAATCAATCAATTATTGTCATTTTAAGCAATCAATTACTGTCATTCTTTTATCACTGATCTCTATCTTTCCAACGATAACAATGCGCTACCACTTAAGGCACCTCGTTGTGCCTCCATTAGCATTGCACTCACGAACCCAAGCGTCCTGTGCATAGCCCTTAAAAACAAAATCGTTCATCAATGTGACGTTTACTTATAAAACTCGGCCTCGTCATCAATGGTTCATCCCCCCTTCAAATCCCCCCAACCCAACCCCCACCCCCAGTACGTGGTGGGCCTGACAAACGTGCTTCCCAAATTATTTGCGTTTATTGTCTTTTTAAGGAAGCGAACTGCGTGGGGTTATCTCCCGCCCTTCTATCTTGAACTTTGAAATTAAAAAAAAAACTGGAAGATGAAGTGCTGAAACGAAAAAAAAAAATTTAAATAAAATAAATAAAACGCCATGAAAGGTCAGGGGTCTTCAAGTTTTTGTTTTATTAATTGTTCTTTAACGCTGCTCGGATGACACTGCATACAGATAAAGTTGGGTTTAATATTCCGTGGGTTGTTTATTTTGTCTATTGCTGGAATCGTTGGATAGTATGACATCAAAGGTAAGTTTTGACGAATTGTTACACAATGACAACACAAAATGTCATTTCTAGTGAACAATGAACCTTTAAGTGAACAAGTCAAACAGAGAAAGAGATACCTGGATGATTTGAAGTGTTGTGTATAAATAAACTAATATAAATGGTATAAAGAGTAATTCTTCCTGGAGTGTTTATTGGACTATTTATCATTTCTTTAGATTGTAAAAAAATACGTTAGTCGGGGAGAAGTTCAGTGCTTTATATATGTACATTGTACATACATGGTGAAGTGCGCTTGTTGTACAGAACATATGAGAATCAGCGGCGTATGTACAAACATGGTGATGTGCACTTGTTGTACAGAACATTTGACAATCAGTGACATATGTACAGAACATCTGACAATCAGTGACATATGTACAGAACATTTGACAATCAGTGACATATGTACAGAAATTTGACAATCAGTGACATATGTACAGAACATTTGACAATCAGTGACATATGTACAGAACATTTGACAATCAGTGACATATGTACAGAACAATTTTTTTTTTTTTTTTTTTTTTTTTTTTTTTTTTTAATAATTTCTTTTTTATGTGCATGTGAAATGAAATCTTTTGTTCCAGGAAATGTTGAAGTTGCCAACCTAACGCCTGTTTATTAGTAAAAAGAAAAACCAGCATTGTGATTTATTCATAGAAACTTACATTCTTCAAGTTTTGTGCGCGGCAATCATTAAACACACTTCAGCACATGCATGATAAATTGTAACGAAAAATTCTAATCCTTTGAACATTTTAATTGAATTATTTTTATCTGATTTTGTTTTTTTTTAAATTTTCACATTTTCAGACACAATGCGTATCAGAGACGGTTGGTGCTCCATCGTGACGTCATTACTCCTCCTCCTTCTACTTCTGTATGCTCCAGGAGAAGGTTGCGGCCCGGGGAGGGGGTCCGGCAGACGGAGACGACCCAGAAAGCTCACACCTTTAGTCTTCAAGCAGCACGTCCCCAACGTCAGCGAGAACACCCTGGGGGCCAGCGGGTTGACGGACGGGCGGATCAAACGGAGTGACGCGAAGTTCAAAAACCTGGTCAGGAACAACAACCCGGATATACTCTTCAAGGATGAGGAGGGGACAGGGGTGGACAGGATCATGTCGCAGGTAGGCTGGAGTGGGTGAGCAGGGATTGTTGCTTGTGTGGAGTGATTGTTGCTTGTGTGCACAGTGATTCTGGCTTGTGTGAACAGTGATTTTCGATTGTGTACAGTTATTGTTGATTGTGTGTTCAATGATTATTTGATTGTGTTCAGTGATTGTTGACTGTGAGCAGCGATTGTCTATTGTGCTCAGTGATTGTTGATTTTGGGCAGTGATTGTTGATTGTTTACAGTGATTGTTGATTGTGTGCAGTGATTGTTGACTGTGCGCAGAACTCTAGTAAAAATAATTTTCATGAAACGATAAAGAAATTAAATGGTAGACTGATAGAATGACTGAATGATAGATTGATTGAATGATAGACGAATAGAAGGATTAAATGATAGACGGATAAATTGAAAATCGATAAAATTGCATAATGATAAGCTGACTACAGACGTTTGTTAATGTAGAGAGATAGAAAGGCAGATATTATGATATGGATATGGACAGAGAGACAGACTGACAGACAGACAGGCAGACAGATAGATATATAGATTAATAGATAGATCGATACACAGACAGACAGACAGATAGATAGATAGATAGATAGATAGATAGATAGATAGATAGATAAGTAGATAGATATATATATAGATAGATAGATACACAGTCTGATAGATAGATAGACTGATAGATAGATAGATAGATAGATAGATAGATAGATAGATAGATAGATAGATAGATAGATAGATAGATAGATAGATAGATAGATAGATAGATAGATAGATAGATAGATAGATAGATAGATAGATAGATGTCAGATTTCAAATCCGCCAGCGACCACAGCAATGACCACTTAAAGGTCCTGACAAAAACAAAATGTCGGTAATATCATTAACTGACTTCCCCCTTCCGATCCCCCAGCCTCTGGTCAATGAAAACACCTCAATAGTGGACAGAGGTCGAACGTTACAACTCCTCTCATTCCCCCCCCTTTGTCTTCACGCCACTACTCGTCTGATATTCACCATTGTTGTGACAGCCATTACTGCCATACGGACAATATGTGAACATTATATTACACAATTTAATGGTAAGGTATTAAAGTATTAGGGTTAGTGAAGGTGAATTTGATGGCGGTAAAGTAAACTCTGTCGTGCTAAGATGTAGAGCAGTGGGACAATTATTTCACTCTCACTCGCTGGTGTTTGTCTCCAGGGTTAATGATCTATTCTTAAGACGGACAAATAGTATCATTAGCGGTTAAATACCGTTTGGGTAATAAAACAAAGGTGGGTGGGCGAAGAAGAGGATGGTAAATGAGCAGCTAGAAGGCGTAATAAATAAGACCATATTGTGAATTTCTTTGAAGCTAAGTAACTAGTTAATACATCCATGCAGTTTAAGGTTGTTGTTAATTTCCACTCCAAGTAACACTTTTTTTTTGCAAGTTGAGATATTCAGTCTGCCGTATCAAATTCAATGTTAATTACAAGTTTGATCAAGTTGAAAGAAAATGAAAAAAAAATAAAAACTTGAAGTAAAAAAATAACAAACAAATCTCCTGCTTTCAAAAACATGTATACAAAAACAGAGAGCAGGGCCGTGGGAGAGACTTTAGGGTAGGGTCCTCGCTCTGCAAGTATACAACGCAACATTCGTCTCGATAGTGTTGCTAAATCAGTGAAAAACGGGAACTGGATAATGTGAAACTTTACCAGAGTGTAAAAAAAAAAAGTTCCGTAGATCGCTGAACTGTTTGTTTGTTTTACGTCCTCGTTTTCACCCACTTCCACATTAACCTAAACAATTTGGGGGGGGGGGGGGGGGGGGGGGAGTTATCCGGGGGAGGGGCCTGACACCATTAATCAAGAGCTTGTGTTTGGACTTTACCAGCTTCTTTCTCGAAAAGTTTATTGCGGCGAAATGATTAAGTTGTTTTTTTTTTTTTGTAACTTGTTTGAATTTTTGCCGCAACTCCTCGAGTCTTTTTCCCTCTACCATCTTATCAGTAGCTGTGTGTGAGAGAAGAGGTTTATATCGAATGGTTTTCGTTCCAGAGCTACAAGCTAATCTCTTGTGTCGTTCTGGATGACACCGTGATTTAACCCCCCCCCCCCCGCAAAAAAAATATCTGCAATAGACGTGTCGGTCCCCACCGTTTTAATCCCAGATCAACCGGAATGAAAAGTTTAACAAGGTGGGGACAAGCCTGGATTATTAAAGATTAATCATGCGCTTAATCTTTTGCAATTTCCAGACATGTAATTGTCAGCCACTCCATGGGGATTTATACAGAGTGAAAAAGAAAATATATAAATCTAACAGATATATGGTGACCAGATGCGGCTATTAGAGTCTGATTGGAACCAAGGGGGTAGTTGGGGAAGGGTGGGGGTGACAGTGTATGAAGCCATGACGAACCTTTTTGGGGCCGCGAGCCCGAAATTCCACAAAAAAAACAACATTTATTTATAGATAAGTGCAAAGACTCCAGTTAAAATTAAAGGAAGTGATATTTTAATCGCGTTCCGACTGGTGAGGCTCTGCGTGCCGACTGTGGCTCGCGTGCCATAGGATAGCCACCACTGGACTATGACGTATTTTGTGCATCTCGCAATGAGACATTTTTTTGTACTCTTTAACAGACCCGTGGGTAGCTATTGTGGCGACATTCTCCCATTCTGGAAAGTACATAAACATTCAACAGTGCTCTTTTGGCGCCCGTTCCTAGTTCAGCGCCCTGTGCGGACACATTACCCGGCAATACATTTCCCTACGCTACTGATCTTTAATTAAATTTTCACAAAATATCAATAAATTGTCTATGATGATCCTCTGTCAAGTATGTTTTACTACAAAAGTGCCAGAATAGTGCTCTCGCCCAAATCATGCGGGGGGCTGCCCATGAAACAGATGTTTCTCTAAATCGACCGTCTGGGCGTCTGTTCAGCTTTTTTAAATCAAAAATTCAAATGTTTCATTCAAAGTTTGCAAACAAATAAACCACTTTTATCACCAAGCACACACACAGACACACACACACAAAGACACACACACACAAAGGCACACACACACAAAGGCACACACACACAAAGACACACACACAAAGACAAACACAAAGACACACACACACAAAGACACACACACAAATACACACACACAAAGGCACACACACACAAAGACACACACATAAAGACACACACACACAAAGACACACACACACACACACACAAAGACACACACACAAAGACACACACACAAAGACACACACACAAAAGCACACACACAAAAGCACACACACAAAGACACACACACACATAAAGACACACACACACAAAGACACACACACACAAAGACACACACAAAGACACACACACAAAGACACACACACAAAGACAAACACACACAAAAGACACACACACACAAAGACACACACACACAAAGACACACACACACAAAGACACACACACACAAAGGCACACACACACAAAGACATACACACAGAGAGACACACACAAGGATACACACACACACACACAAAGACACACACAAAGATACACACACAAAGACACACACAAAAACACACACAAAGACACACACAAAGACTCACAAACACAAAGATACACACATAAAGACACACACAAAGACACACACACACAAAGACACACAAAGACTCACACAAAGACACACACAAAGACACATTCAAAGACACACACACAAAGACACACACACACACAAAGACATACACACAGAGAGACACACACAAGGACACACACACACAAAGACACACAAGTAACAGTGTCGTCCACCCCTCCCTACCCTCACTACCAACTATGTCCCCGTCCCAATGAGTGCTTCAGTCAACAGCCTGGAATCAATAGCTAACTCTGTGTGTCTCGGTCCGGCCACCACTACAGAATTATCTTGACAGATAAGGATATTTTATTGTATCAACTTGTTCCGTTGTAGTAGCGGTCGTTCTGTGAATATATTCTTCCGGCTTGTAACAGATCTAAGTGTCAGCAGCTCCAATGGGCTGTATTTTTATTTCAGTGTAAATCAGCTTTTGTTTTTTTCAAATTCATCGTATTGCCATTAAAAAAAATTGTCATTCTTTTGTTAACTGTATTATGTCAATATTAACACAAAAAAAAATATTTCTAACGTTTGTAATAATATGAAATGAGATTGGTGAACTTTTTAATCCTGAAGATAAAAGAAAAACTAAAAAAAAATTCATAACATACTTAATCGTTTGACGTTTAACATTATGTCAATTTAAATATGCCTTTCTTCAACTGATATAATGGTTTTGGATAGGGATGTGACGGAGCTGATGAAAAATCCGCATCCGTCGAATTTGGATTTGGCAAATATAAATCCGTCGGATTCAAATGCGGATGCGGATTTGGTCAACACTTGACTAAAAGGGGGTATACCAAGGTGTCAGTCCCTCCCCCCCCCCCATGACAACGAGGATTTTCAGCACATGTATAATATACCTAAATCTATACATAATTCCAAATCGTTCATATCATTTCAAACGTCATTCCAACTCGTTTAAAATCATATCAAACGTCATTCCAAGTCATTCCAAGGTCATTCCAAATGTCATTTTAACTCATTCCAAAAGTCATTCCTCCAACTCATTCCAAATCATTCCAAATGTCATTCCAACTCATTCCAATTGGTCACACATAACCAGCTTTTCGCCATTCGAATCCACACATCCACTCCGCCATTCCAATCCGCATATCCATTCCGAGGTTTAGAAAGCAGTGTTAGGCGTGAGGTGTGTATCTAAAATACGTTCATGACCAAACACGACGTTAAATCTAGGGACAGCTGAGTAAGGGTCCAGGAGTTTAGTTTTAATAGTTTTCTTTATTTCGGGTTTTCGAAAGTCTTTAGGTTTTTTTAATTTTAGTTACGGTTTCTACGGCCGTGTTTGATCTGAAAACTGTAATTTTTTTTCAAATTCGAATCCGACGGATTTTTTTTAAATCCGTCGGATTCGAATTTGCTCAAAAAACGTCGAAATTCGAATTTGAACTTCGTCACATTCTTGTTTTGGATACAACCATTATATTCATGTCAAATAATAATATTTCAGTGTGTTGATTCTCAATCAGCACAGAGGGATATAAATGATATATTTAACCAATTGCCTATATCATTAACAAAAAACCATGAAACTGATTAGTCTATTGATTTATTATAAAAGCCAGCATTATTCACACAGAGATCGAACTAAATGAGCTACACATTTTATTTTTATTTTGTGCGCATCTAATTAAAGTTGACCAATCAGCGGCGACCCCACGGAATATAAATTATGCAGACAGAATATTCATCGTCAGTTTAAATTCGCATTTCCGAAAGGCGCCATATGTGTGTATTTGTGTTAGTGCGTATCAATATTTTGGTGCTAGTGCTCCACTATTCAAAAATAAAATACACAAATGCCTCAGTATTTGATCCCCAAATGCCTAAACGTGGCTCGGTTCGACCCTCATACATTTATCCCTGGAAGCCTCAGTCTTTGTTCCCCAAGGATGTAAGAACGACTCAGCCCTCATACTATTCACCTGAACAAAGGTTTGATTTTGTTTACAGTTAGGTGACTTAAGATTATATCAAAGGTACGGGTGCTCGAGTTTGTTTGTCCAGTTGAGGGTTACGGGATTGATCCAAAGGACATTTTTGGTCATGGTTAAAGTTCCCTACATGTCTCTTGTGGTGCCTCCTTGGCAATTGCACCAGCGGCTATGCCGGGGATGAAAGAAGGACACTGCAAAAACTTTCCCATGCTGGATTACAGGATCTAAGAGTAAAATGGTTCATCCTTCTTGGAACTGTACAGATCGCGGGGTAAACTTTTGTTGAAAGCCATTGTGCTGTTGAATTATTTGCTACTGTAAACAACTGCTAAAAGTTGAGTTCTGTTATTGGTAATCTAACTACAAGTTCTGTTATTGGTAATCTAACTACAAGTTGTGTTATTGGTAATCTAACTACAAGTTCTGTTATTGGTAATCTAACTACAAGTTGTGTTAGTGGTAATCTAACTGCAATTTCTGTTATTGGTAATCTAACTGCAATTTCTGTTATTGGTAATCTCACTACAAGTTCTGTTAGTGGTAATCTAACTGCAATTTCTGTTATTGGTAATCTGACTACAAGTTCTGTTATTGGTAATCTAACTACAAGTTGTGTTAGTGGTAATCTAACTACAAGTTATGTTATTGGTAATCTAACTACAAGTTGTGTTAGTGGTAATCTAACTACAAGCTGTATTAATTGTAATCTTACTACTCCTTAATTGTGAATCATGAGAATTCTTTCAATAATTTTCTGTAGTCCACCAGAAATGGGAATAAAAAAACCCTTTGGAAATTTTAAAAACATATAGCAATAGCTTTAGAAGACAGTTATGTTTTAAAGCGAATTGAATCAAAGTTATTATCAGTGACGAAATACTTGGAAATAACAACACTTAACGGTATAGTAATGCCTCGGATCAAAAAAAAACATTGTATCGGTCACCGAAAGTTAACAAACATATTGTTAGAGTACCTAACAAAATGAGAGGCTAAATCATGTCTTTCAAACTTCCGGTGTCTATTCCAACCAAAAAAAAAATCGATCAATATATAATCAAAGAAAGTGTCAAAAGTGACATATAGGTCTACTTATTGTTATCAATGTATTTATAAGTAGGTCAGATGAAAGCTGTATAAACATGGACATTTCTTTACTTGATTCATGTCATAAATTATATGACCAATCACGTATCTCGTTGTTTGTTTTTTCTCCTTCCTCTCTTTCATCTTTGGAACTTTTTTGATATATTTGATAGGACATGAACAGATTTTTCTTTTTCTCTATTATGCCAGGTGAAATACTATTGGTAGACGAACAATCTTAAGTAGGCGTGGTCTTTTATATCTGTACCTTGGGGGGGCGAGACACAGGGTTGGGTGGTTGGGTGGGTGTTGTAAGGGGGAGGGGGGGAGAGTGAAATAATTGCAACAGCTGATCGTGGCGGTTTATATAAAAGATGGCGCCTGTTTTCATCTGTAAAGCCAACTTTCGAGAAGTGGGGAGGAGGGGTCTAAATCTTTTATTTTAATACTAATCTTGACTTCTATCGATACATGTCTTGAAGAGAATTAAATGAATTTAAGCCTTTTATATGCCCCATCACGTCCAAACCTTTCTTAACTCTTTTTTTTTCTCCGGTATTACATTTGCGTTTGAATCAGTTCGATGACTCTTTATTTATACCAGTGACTGCAACAGTTTTCTTTGAAGGGACCATAGAACAAACGACAAAGAAATATTTCAGTTTTTATAAAATATGTTCACTTCTTATGTTATTTACAGTGGATCTAAAACCTATGCAGCATTTTACGATAATGTAGAGAGATCAAGCTGATAAAATGCAGTGTCCGATCGATATTTCTAATATCCATTCTTAAAATTTAATAAGCACGAATTCGGCTTATTCAAAATGTAAATCTTTTGGGTCTAATTTTGGGATATTTTTGACGTATAACAGTGCAGAATGGTTGAATGGTTGCTCAACATAACAGCACTGGGTGTGTATGTTTGGATGTTTGCTCAACATAACAGAACGTAGTGTATGTGTTTGAATTATTGCTCAACACAACAGCACTGAGTGCGTATGTTTATTAGCTGCTCAACATAACAGTATTCAGTATGTATATTTATTAGTTGCTAAGTTGTTGTTTAATTCAATAGGTACTTTTTTTGTCAAAATAAACCCAGTAAAAAGTATGTAAGTGCTTATTCCAGTCGAGAGCCGATAAGACTACTGTAGTTCACCTATTTCTGTAGCTAAATCAATTCTGTTGGGTTGTGTGGCTAGCACTATGTCCAGCCGCCTAGACATTCCCTGACCAATATCGGGTAGGCTGGGTCGACTCAGGGAGATAAATCAGACCGGTATGAGGTGGCGTAGCTGAGGAAAGGGCAAGGGGTGGGGGCTTTATGCCCCGGGCACTACTCACAAAGGGGCGCCAATTGTATATTTTACATATAATATTATATGGGTTTCAAATGGGGGGGGGGCGCTAAAAAGTTATTTGCCCCTGGAGCGAATTAAACTCGCTATGCCACTGCCCGTATATTGTCCCAGCACTCGCATGGCCTTGAACTCAGGATCTTCCGGTTGGCAGTTGAGCGGTCTACAATACTGCCGGTCTATCCATAATTATCCCATGACATGACCACAACGACCAGCAGACTCAACAAGTACTAATACAATTTAACAGGCGGCTTGGAACCAGAGTTAAACCTGGGCGTCTTTTCACAAGCGGGACATTGAGGATTGCAAGTGGGGTGACCGCCCCAGGTCAAGCAGCAAATGCCAGGCCCGCGCTTATGTGATCGCCCTGATGTCTGCAAAAAGCCCCACCACACCCCACCCATCTTAAGGCCGCCCCTGATTTTTATTTCTCGCACATATACTACTTTCTACTCTTTCTGTATTTGAATCTGTACCATTGCTACAGTCATTAGTTGTATCACGACAACTCACACGAAGGAGTACATTTAAGGCTACATTCACTGCAGCAGTGGACTAGCCTAATACCACTTATAAATAGAGACCACCCCCCCCCCCTGCTTAGCACGACTTAAGCCTCAGGGCGACCACCACCTCCCCCGACAATACACGGGTCCGGAGTTGTTTGCTATTGTTTAAAAGATAAAGAGTTATCGCCCCTCACAGTCAAGTCAAAGACAACTCATAATTTACTAGTTTTTTTTTTTACTTTCACTGAGGCGTCCCCATAACTCATTGCCTCAGCTCCCCCCTTCCCTCACTTTACCCCCCTTCCCCCCCCCCGGTCTTTCTACAACAGAGCCACACAATCTCCATACCTATATAAATTAAACCCCAAGGTAAACATCGCCCGCTCTGTTGGGTAGACGGCTTCCTGCCCCCAGCAAGGGTCCTCAAAATGTGAATTAATCTCCACATTATATATATGTATATGTTTGAATGGTTGCTCAACATAACAGCACTGGGTGTGTATGTTTGAATTGTTGCTCAACATAATAGCACTGCGTGTGTATGTTTGAATTGTTGCTCAACATAACAGCACTGCGTGTGTATGTTTGAATTGTTGCTCAACATAACATCACTGGGTTGTATGTTTGAATTGTTGCTCAACATAACAGCACTGGGTTGTATGTTTGAATTGTTGCTCAACATAACAGCACTGGGTGTGTATGTTTGGATGGTTGCTCAACATAACATAACGTAGTGTATATGTTTGAATTGGCATATATATATATATATATATATATATGTTTGTGTGTGTGTGTGTGTATGTGTGTGTGTGAATTTACAGTCTACGACGGACATAAAATGAAACAATGTTGAAAAAAATTACAATAACGGAAAAATATCGCCTTCTATGCCACGTTAAAATCGCGCTATCTAGAACTTGACACATTATCAGAGTCTAGGGTTGTCAACATTTTCCCCAATAATTATCAAAAAAAAAAAGAGATAAAACCTGTATTTTATATCTGTCTATATCGCTTAACACTTTTCTAAAACAATAGAACAGATTGTCTGTCTATATCACTTGACATTATTTCTCATACAATAGACAAGTAGTCTGTCCATATCACTTGACATCATTTCTCATACAATAGACAAGTAGTCTGTCTATATCACTTGACATTATTTCTCATACAATAGACAAGTCGTCTGTCTATATCACTTGACAGAGCCGGCCTTAAGCCGATTTGACCGTTTGCTCCATATTGGGCCCCGCGCCTCACAGGGGCCCCGCAATTTACAATTGCATTTAAAGTTGTTACTGTAAAAAAAAATTGAGGAGGGGCTTCGCAAGCATCCGTTAAATTGGACAGGGCCGTTTTAAGGTCGTCATAGGCCCCAGGCACTTTCACAGTCGTAGGCCCTAGGCACTTTCACTGTCGTAGGCCCTCCCCGATCTCATTTTTAAAATATTTTTCAAGAATGCACCGGCAATTATTTGCCATTCTGGCTTTCGTAGGCCCTTGTAAAGTCCGTATGCCCTAGGCACAGTGCCTACTGTACCTATATGATAAAGCGGCCCTGAAATTGGGCCCCGCAATGTGTTAGGCCGTTTCTTTCACTTGATACATTTCTAATACGACGAACCCGATAGTCTGTCTGGAGCTCGACAAATATTCTGTACTACACAGAAACCCGTCAGTCTATTCGAGTCTCTTTCCATTCATCAAGACACGAGGTCTGTCTGACAGTTATTGTTTTATAGCCTAATAAATCAGCTGCGTACCGCTGTTGTGTTCATTTGTTCCCATGTGCCCGTCCCCCCCCCTTCCCTCCCATGTTTACAGGATTATGTCATGTAGGTGGGAGCCAAACACCAGGTACCGAAGACAGGGTCGAGGGGATGATATAATATCAAAGATTACGATGGAACTATTAAGTCAAGGCCACCATGAGGTAACACAACTCAGAGGTCGGCAAACGGCGGTACGCGAGAAATTTTCGCTGATTCACAGAAGCTAAACATTATCTGTTGTTTTCAACATGTATATTATATACATATATTTACTTTTTTTTTAGAAATAATATTTTATCTTATAAATTCTTGAATATTTGAGTGAAATGTGTACACGAACACTTTTAGGATTGATCCAATTATTTAAGCTGTAATTGGTGATTTTCTCTCTCTCTCTCTCTCTATATATATATATATATACATATATATATATATATACTACTCTTGGTATTTTTTATGCGATGGTGGGGGTGGGGTACAAAAATGTGGAAAGGGGTGGGGGGAGGGGCGACAATATCTTTAAGTGACGTTTCCAAGACGACGTAAGTGATGTTTAATACATGTTTACAGAAGTCGTAAAGTGATGTATAAATACACTCTGCAGAAGACATACAGTGATGTCTAAATACACTCTACAGAACACATAAAGTGATATCTCTTCTTAACATCACATGTTATCTCTTCTTCACATCACATGTTATCTCTTCTTCACATCACATGTTATCTTTTCTTCACATCACATGTTATCTCTTCTTGACATCACATGTTATCTTTTCTTCACATCACATGTCATCTCTTCTCCACATCACATGTCATCTCTTCTCCACATCACATGTTATCTCTTCTTCACATCACATGGTATCTCTTATTCACATCACATGTCATCTCTTCTCCACATCACATGTCATCTCTTCTCCACATCACATGTTATCTCTTCTTCAAATCACATGTTATCTCTTCTTCACATCACATGTTATGTCTTCTTCACATCACATGTTATCTCTTCTTCACATCACATGTTATCTCTTCTTCACATCACATGTTATCTCTTCTTCACATCACATGTTATGTCTTCTTAACATCACATGTTATCTCTTCTTCACATCACATGTTATCTCTTCTTTTCCCCAGTTTAAGACTTAAGAAACGCTATCGCCGGTTCTCTTGTTAGATTTTAGATCAACCAGACGGAAATAACATTTGTACCAAAGACAGTCAGTGACTGACACTACAAGTGGTGTACACGCTGTCTCACGGGCGGCGGGTGAAGTAAAATAAAAAGTTTTAACAGACAGCCTTGTCTGTAGAGACTGGGGAGGGGGGCATGTACTCCCTCGGGCGCCTTACTTTGAGTCGTGATGTACGCCTCTGAGTTGTCATAAGTCGCCTGGACGTGGCAGGGACGGGACGGGAGTGGGTGGGGAAGGTTAGGAGGTCCAGGGTAGGGGGGGGATTGTTGAGTGACATGTGATGTTAATTTCCAGTCTGCCGTGTATCCATGACATCGGTATATGACCCAGAGATTACGGCTAGTGGCGGTTTATGATTGTTTAATCTGGGGCTAATCCCCCAACGAGAGCGGACACACAGAACTGCCGAGCTCTGAACGGTCGTAAAATTTGCACGGAGACTTCTGGTGTCGTTGGGGTCAAACAAGAACAGTAGCTCTTTGATAAACAGCAGCTCTTTGATAAACAGCAGCTCTTTGATAAACAGTAGATCTTTGATAACCAGTAGCTCTTTGATAAACAGTAGCTCTTTGATAAACAGCAGATCTTTGATAAACAGTAGCTGTTTGATAAACAGCAGATCTTTGATAAACAGCAGATCTTTGATAAACAGTAGCTCTTTGATAAACAGCAGATCTTTGATAAACAGCAGATCTTTGATAAACAGCAGATCTTTGATAAACAGCAGATCTTTGATAAACAGCATCTCTTTGATAAACAGTCGCTCCTTGATAAACAGCAGATCTTTGATAAACAGTAGCTTTTTGATTAATAGCAGATCTTTGATAAACAGTAGCTCTTTGATTAACAGCAGATCTTTGATAAACAGCAGCTCTTTGATAAACAGTAGCTCCTTGATAAACAGCAGCTCTTTGATAAACAGTAGCTCCTTGATAAACAGTAGCTCTTTGATAAACAGCAGATCTTTGATAAACAGTAGCTCTTTGATAAACAAAAATAAAAAAAAATATTGCAGACCGAAAAAAATATTTCAAAAAAATTTTTATTAGATTTGTTCTCTGTGAATGAAACCAAAATATTGAAATTGTGTGATTCTTAATTAGAAAAACGAGTTGCTGAGTGTCAGAAACAATTTATCAGGGATGTTGATGATGCAGCAAAAGATGCTACATCACAGTGCCGTCACCATGGGTTACCATCAGGTTCAAGTGTAGAGTCAGCAGTAGACATAGAACAGCAACTGGATGTGGGTGGTTCTGACAGTGACACAGACACACATTCAATGACATCATCCATTTGTCGGGATTCGAGTGACGATGCAGAATCTGATGAAGAATTTTTCATCCAATCAGCATCCTCAAGCAAACCAAATTCTGCAACACGACATCGCAGACGAAGCATCATATCACCAAAAGTTGCTGCAGTGCTGGACAGAACGAACACCAGCATTAGAAAATCAACAATGATACTCGCATCCGCATTCAACGAAAGCTGGTGTTCCGACATCTGACACAGTATTTTCCAAGAGCACAATGCATAGTCATCGCAAGCTTCGTCTTCAACAAGCTGCAGCACGTATAAAAGAAGACTATATTCCCTCAAAATCAATTGTTCATTGGGATGGTAAGCTATTGCCCGAAGTTACCGGACATGTTACCAACAACGTCGATCGATTACCTATCCTGCTCTCATCACTTGTCGATGGCACTACAAAGCTTCTTGGTGTTCCCAAGTTAGCATCCGGGTCCGGGTCAGGACGGGCAGCTGCTGATCAGTATATGAACATATTAAATCGTGGAAGTGCGAATCTATGGTCATCAGCATGTGCTTCGACACTACGGCTTCCAATACTGGAAGACTCAATGGAGCTTGCACTCTGTTAGAAGTAGCCCTGGGACGTAATCTATTATGGATGGCATGCCGTCATCACATGTTGGAAGTACTCCTTTCCGATGCATTCAATGTTTGTCTTGGACCATCCACTGGAACAGAGATTTTGTTTTTTAAGAGGTTTCGAGAAAAATGGCCAGAATTAAACCACACACCGAAACCATCTTTCAGTTAACAGCTCGAGAATTACAAGGTATTCAGCGCTTTAATCGGTTTGCCATATGTGTTTATCTTCAATCATGGTTTTCATGCAGGCTCACCGCAGATGCACCTGTGAATGATATCTTGTTGATAAAGCATTTATACGAATATGATGATGCTGTTCTTCGATCGACTGGATTGAAAATGATGGTGCGTCACTCGTGGTACTTGAGTCCGGAATTGTCGACGCTTGCGTTATTTTCAACCCTTTTGTCGGACAAAGAAAAAACTGGCCTTGTTCGGACAATGCAATCAGAACGTGGACCGCATCTCATAAAAACACTACCAAAAAGTGTTGTTGATTTGCGTTCTTCTACCACATTTTTTGAAACATCCAACATTGATGCCAGTTTTCTAGATGTTCCTGTTGAAGCATGGTCAGATATACCATCTTTTAAAGTTGCAGCAGATTTTGTAAAGAAACTGGCTTGTATCAATGACCCTGCAGAGCGAGGTGTAGCAATGATACAAAATTTCAATGACAGTATCACCAAGGACAAAGAACAAAAACAATTTTTGCTCCAAGTGGTTGAAAAACATTGGACAAATTTTGCAGACTGTAATCGCGAACAGCTGGCTAAAATTTAAATTTGAAGAACTTTTTTAAATTCTTATCTACACTACAGTATAATGTACAAAATAAATAGTAGGAATGCTTATTTGCATTGCTTATTATTATTATTTTTCAAGCAGATTGACATTCTTTCAAGAATTAACTTGACAAAATGTATAAAACTTTTTTTTTCATAATTTTTTACTTAAATTTCAAATTTAAAAATATAAACCATTCAAGATTTATATATTTTGTTTCATTTAATA
This sequence comes from Bulinus truncatus, assembly GCA_021962125.1. Lineage (NCBI taxonomy): Eukaryota > Metazoa > Mollusca > Gastropoda > Planorbidae > Bulinus > Bulinus truncatus. Next base: position 16,228,076 of record JAGDYQ010000003.1, on the reverse strand, counting down.
TTATAAACAATACTAAGCATCAATTTATTACTTAATATAACATTAACGCTGTATTAGATTTGACCGCGAATGATTTTACATCAAAATCTGGAACTTTAAACCTCTTGGGGGACCTCTAAACATTGTCCAAATGGGCTGAAATTTTGCAGGTTAACTACTGTTACCATAGAGACATATTCTGTGGGGGTGAGACATCAACATTTCAAAACTTCATTTTTTTGGGACGCCCTAATATATATATATATATATATATATATATATATATATATATATATATATATATATATATATATATATAAGTGATCAATACAAACGCAAAATGCATCCAATGAAAAGCTGGCTATTTAAATCATATGCCCCAGGTTTGATCTCCTGCGCATTGGAAGGGTCTAATTAACACAGCAATACTAATTTCTTACACAGAGAGAAAGAAAGCCACATAGAAATAGAAAGCATATTAATTTATTAGCTGAGTTTAATAATAGAAAGAAAAGAAAAATCCATCGAACGGTTAAACAGATACAAAGCAAAAAATAGAAATCATAGAATATCAGCAACAGGCCATTTCATTTGGATGCTGTTCAATCACCAAACCAAGAGCATCATACAGACCTTGAAAATATTTCAAATATATATTTTAGTACAACATATTTTCTACAAGGTTTCATACCGGCCTAAGACACGGGTCAATAGTAGGATCCACACTAAATATTGATTCCCCCATCTTTCTCTCTCTCTCTCTCTCTCTTTCTCTATTGTATTCGTTTGCCATTTTTGTCGTGACTATGATTTCCGTCGTGTGTCGGATTCAAAACTTTGAAATAGATCAAATTTCCCGTTAAACGCTTTAACAAATACGGAAAAACTTGCTTCACCGTTTTCTGTTTGAACACCGTGGAATGAGAGACGGGACCCTCTCTATCAACTAATATTGGCTGGGCGGAGCAGAACCGCCAATGAAAAGAGCAGCTTTTAATAGATCAGCACCGCTAATAAAGACATAATTGAATAAATAAAAAAACACAAGTTTCATCAATTAGAGAAAAAAAAAGTGAAAGATAATGTTTGAAATTTTTATTTATAACAAGTGACTATGTGTTTTCAATATTTTTTTTCCATGAGAAAATTTTTCATGATATTGATTATGATTGTACAACAGATATCCAATTTTTTTAATTCCATATATGGATGGAATGTTTACTTAGATCATAGAAGCGGTTATTGGAGAGACCTAATTTTATATATACCTTAGCCGAGAGTGCAGTGGCTATGGAGGCACCACGGATGACCAATGGCATGCCAAACTTCCCCAAATAATGCCAAATAATTTGCCTTTATTTGAAGCTCGGTGGACTATGATATCTTTCACCAGGAAATAAAAAAAACAATCCTGGATTTCATTGGCAGGGATCTAACCGGGACGTACAGTTCAACACCGCACACCTTCCGTAAAGTAAATTTCCCTTAAGTCCCTGAGGGCTCATCGGGGTAGATGAAGTGTAGAATTCATCTGTTTCAATAAACGTGGTATATGAAGGGAATGCGTGGTTAGCTCAACGCCCAGCCGTCTTTATTTCACCAACTTAAAGTCAGGTACCCACTGGAGCTGGGTGGACTTGGGGACTTACATCAGCACCTGAAAAAATCTCACTCAATCTCGAACCCAGGACTCTCCGGTCGACAGTCGAGCGCTCTACACCGCACGACTATCCGTCCCTCACGACTATCCGTCCCTCACGACTATCCGTCCCTCACGACTATCCGTCCCTCACGACCACCCGTCCCATGGCTTTAAATTTCTTTAGACTTGTGTTCTGAAAAATAATGTATTTTGTTAGACCAATGGAAGTTGAAAATAAAAATTACATTTTATCCAAGACCAGGTGATAAATAAAATGTCACCTGATTACATAAGTAAACAACCTAATTACATTTTATGAAACCTGTCTTCTCGTCATGTGCGGATTCAACAACGGGTGCACAGATCGCAAGTATAGGCCCTTAGATATGATGGGTCTTTGAATGTCCAAAGGACCATCGGGACAGATAAAGTGTAGAGTTTATCTGTTTCTGTAACCTAGGCATATGAAGGTATTGTGTGGTGAACACAACGCCGTGTCGCCTTTACTTCCCCATCTTAAGTCACGTACCCATTTAAAGCTGGCTGGACTTAAGAGACTTTTTAAGCAACTTTCACCCGGACCTGGGAAAATTCCATTGGTTCTCACAAAGGATCGATCCAGGGACTCTCAGACCGACAGTCAAGCGCTCTAGATAACTCGACCACTCGCTCTTTCAATGCTAAAATGTAAACATTATCAATACCATTTTTAGACGTCTGTCTCATATAAGGGCACACTTTTGTCTTCTGCGTAAGGTTGTTATTCCAATCTGAGCAATGGAGAGTACTTGTCATCAGTTAATGGAGACCCCGTTTTGCCTCCATGGTCACATGAAATGTTTGAGATGTAGAAGTAAAAGAAAAAAATAAAACTCACTATTATTAATTCGTATAAATGTTTCAATTTTTTTTTTATTTTACCAAGCACGTAACAAAGAGCGGTGCAAAGCTAGAGATGAATTTTATAACATTAAATTGACACGAAATGGTACTGGAGAAAGACCCGTTTCTACAGAAGGCTCAACTAGTCATTTTTCTTGGATAGCCAACTGCTAAGAACTCGTCTGTAATTTTCGATTCGCTTCTTTTTTTATGTTCTGATTTTTTTATTTGTTTATTGATCGAGGTGACTTTTTTTTTTTAAATCTGAGGCAGCCAATAGTTTCTACGAAAGGTTTCATTTGCAAAGAAATTAACATGTTCTCTCCCCCACTCCCCCCTCTTCTTTCATTTAATATTGTTTGTCAGCTCTTTCAAGATTTTTTCTTTTTTTCTCTTAAAGACGAAACTTGGAAAAGTCAGAATCCGCGAGATTGTGGCGTCACCCTGTCGCCAGTATTTCCCCCCGTCAATCGGGTCATTCGTCGGGGTGCGATTTCGCACGTGTCATACAACTCTGAAACAGGGCGAGCGGATCCGCTGGGTGGTGGCCTACCCCTCCCCCCCTCTTCCATTATTCCCACCCCCACTCGCTATTTTGTTAATCATATCGCGTCGGTATCTGATCCCGGAATTTCTCCGCCTATTGACGATAGAGAGAAAGAGAGAGAGAGAGAGAGAGAGAGAGAGGGGAGAGAGAGAGAGAGTTTAAGTTTCTATTTAAGAGTAAAAAAAGCCCTGGATGTCTGGATAATTGGATGTTTGTCAATGGATACTTGACACCAATCCAAGGCGCTCTGGTTCTATCTGAAGCCTAGATAGAGAATCTCAACCTATACTCTAATGTATCCAGATCTCTACACATATCCTCATGTGTCGGGGCTAGTTGGGTTTTAATAAAAAAACAGATCGCTTACACCCAATGGCGTAACTCAATGGGGGTAACTGTATTGACCCTTCATGGGCGGCCATTGCTGGCACTCGTTAGAAGGGTCGGCATTTTTTTTACCATTTTGTTCTAGGGGGGAATGGGGGCGCCATTTTAGACGATCCCAAATGTTCTTCGTTCTCTTGGGAGCGGACCCTGCTCCCCATTGGCGTCGTCCCTACTAAGAGCCACCTATTTACAGTCGCGCAGCAAACCGTTCGTATATATTGTGTATACAACAGACAGAGTTTACATATAGTGTACACAACAAACAGAGTTTACATATAGTGTACACAACAAACAAAGTTTACATATAGTGTACACAACAAACAGAGTTTACATATAGTGTACACAACAAACAGAGTTTACATATAGTGTACACAACAAACAGAGTTTACATATAGTGTACACAACAAACAGAGTTTACATACAGTGTACACAACAGAGTTTACATATAGTGTACACAACAAACAGAGTTTACATATAGTGTACACAACAAACAGAGTTTACATATAGTGTACACAACAAACAGAGTTTACATATAGTGTACACAACAAACAAACTTTACATATAGTGTACACAACAAACAGAGTTTACATATAGTGTACACAACAAACAGAGTTTACATATAGTGTACACAACAAACAGAGTTTACATATAGTGTACACAACAAACATAGTGCACATATAGTGTACACAAAAGCATTTCACAATTTAATTGTTTTTATACAAATATTTCATCAAACGTTTTATTACATATAAACCTTTGCCAAAGATGTGCACACTTTTCTGTTCGCGGGCAGCATTTGGGTTTGTAAATTTGACCGGCGGGCCGCCCCAACTACAGAGGTATAGAATTTTGACAGAAGTTAAAGGTAAACGTCACAACATGAAAATCTAGAACTAAAACGATTGAGCAACCCGCGGGGCCGGATTAATCTGTCTGACCCGCCGTATTCGGCTCGAAAGCCATATGTTAGTTCACGGCTGGCCCAACACCAGGGCGCACAAATTGACAATACTGAGCAGTCGTTTAACCCCCCCCCCCTTCCCAACAACTTACGATTTTTCAGCGTCTTCTGAACTGAAATGAAACAAATATTCGGGTGGTACTTGTCGACACTAACCACATTAGTTGTCTGTTACTTACACACTCACATACTGGTAGGATATAAAGTGGGGTGGAAGGGGAAGCACACACACATACACACACATACATTACATCATAGTGAAGTAATGTTTATATTAGTACGCCTGCATTTCGATAAATTGCGCCAAAAAAAAAAAGATTTAATCCGTTTCGCTAATAATCATTCCACCCCCGCCCCTCCTACTGGCTTCTGTAAATTAGAGGAGACATTGGGTGTGGTTGAGATTGTGTGTGGGGGGGGGGGGGGTTCATACACATTGGGTAAAGAAGAAAAAAAACTGGGTGAAGGCAGTGGTAATGAGTCGAGAAAGTTTGTTGGTCGCGTTGACCAGTCAGCATTCTTTGAAATCTATTTTAGTGGATCTATTGTCATAGATGAAGTGTCGGGGGAAATCTACTGTCGTGGATCTATTGTCATAGACGTTGTGTGGAATGGCCACCTCAGAGTCAAGAGATCAATTAAATGTCTCACGCGAGTGGGTGGGGGAAACGTCTAACACTGGACTTATTGTGATTGTATGTCAACATATGGAGATCTCAGACCACCCCTCCCTCCACCCCCTTCCCCCGTACCCAGGAAACATTAAGAAATAATTTTGACATAAGTTACTTCATTTCTTATATCGATATCAACATAATTGAACAAAATCGTGATACGTTTCTCATTTATTATCGATCAGGTAAAATAGTAATAATTGCATGATGCAGATACAGTGGATTCCACTTAATTGGGACACCGCTTAATTGGGACAGCCGCTTATTTGGGACAAATCTCAAAGTAACCAAACCAAGAAGCCAATAGTAAATGTGTATGTTTAATTGGGACAGCCGCTTAATTGGAACAAAAAGCGTCGGTCCCGATGTGTCCCAATTAAGCGGAATCGACTGTATTCCCATATACATAAAGACGGATTCAAAGTCACAGTAAGTTTACCATTTCTTTATTGACCTTGGTAAAAATGTCAACATTTACCGACAAAAAAAAAAAAAACAATGAATCTTTTATAACAGACATACAATTATTATTTTTTGTAAAAAATTGAGACAAAATGGAAGAAATACAACTTTTTTTTTACCATTGTGTTTGTTGTTTTAATCACTCATAGTGTTAAGTGCGTTATCTGTGAAATGACCCATTTATATCCGCAAATCCGTATCTATTTCACTGCAAAGATACTCTTAGATATGTACGTAAACGATTTCCTATTTGAATTGATATTTCCGCTTGGTTTGTTTGCGGTTGTAAAAACTACCCCTGCAAGAAAAAAACTAGCTCTGCAATGAGCGGAAATGACAATGTCCGCCATTCTGCAGCGGAAATCAGAATGTGTCTGAATATTTCGACTAATAGGTCATTACAGCAAAACATGTACGGAATTCGCAAGGTTGACATACCATAATTTCCGACCCGGTGGGCTTACCTTTGAGGTTTTAAAGACACCATTCCATATGGCGGTTGATAAATATATTACAGTGGTTAAGCCCGATTATCACTTTAGTTATATATCACAGTTAAATGTGTATAGTGTATAGAAAAAAATTACATTATTTTTGTGTTATATTGGCGATTATTTTGGAGGTTTCTGTAGTAAACACACTTTATTGTTTCATTCTAAAATTAGATCTGACATTTCGTTGGTTTTTTTTTTTAGAGGGGGGGTGTCATTAGACTTTGAATCCTGTCAACAGGATCGTAATGTAGTACAATCTTACTTTCAACTACGGTATTTAACAAAAAAAAAGTCACGCAGAGAAGCAGAGTAGCTTAAGGAAGCAATAAATAGTTAGGACTGGTCACTTTTACAGTAGTGACCTCAGCCAGAACTGTCCGTTGGCGAAGGTGTGAGACCACAGCAATTAACGCGTCATAAAGCCGGCCATCTCAAGTGGCGACCAAAGTAAACTTGAAAGGGGGCTCTTGAAAAAACTCATACAGCCCCCTCTCCTCCCCCTCCCTCGCTACCCGGAAGAGACAATGGCCGGCTCGCTGTGCGTTAGATTTGGGTCCCCCCCTTTTTTTTTTAAACGTGTGTGAAGTAACTGCATTCTTTGACCACAGAAGACGTCCCCCCTCCCTTATTTTAACCTCTCGGGTCGAGAGGTCATTTCGCTGAGGTCACACATGTCAGCATACCTCAAATTATCCCATAATTCTATTGTCCGGGCTATCCGTGGGTTTTGTTGTGTGGACTGAGCCACGCGGTAGCCACAACGGAGCCACTGAGACAATATTTCTGTTCGACAGACAATATTTTCTAGACGGCGACGAGAAGCGGTTGTTTTTGTCATCTCAAGGAAGTTGAAGAATGTTCACTGCAGTTAGTTGGTGCTACGGACTACTATGAGAACATGGGGACGGGGGAGAGTGGGAGGGAAGTGTGTCACATATGGGAGTATGTGAAATATTGTCCTTTTTAAAAAAAAAAAAACATCAAAGTTTAAAGTATCCAGCCTGGAACTAATCGGACTCCGGATAATCCAATCACTGAAGTTATAAAGAAATATATATATATTTTAAAATTATTTATAGGGAAAAAAAGAGACCGTTTTTTTTTAACAGTATGGTTGGAAATAATTAAAGATTTCCAGATTTTCGGATGTCCCGCATCTATTACAACAGAGTCTCATGTGTGAATTGTTTTTATTGCTACAATAGTTAAATGAAGATAAGGAATCCGATTGTTTTAAATCAAATTTACAGCCAGTTCGTATGATCTTTTTTTTTTTGTAAATTTGAAAACAAAAACAAAATTGTTTGTTAGATAGAAAAGTGGGAACTATTAAAATAGTTCATCAATTGAAACAGAATAGTGAATTGTGCACATACTTACAGATTTGTTGATTGGAGCGTTAAAAAATTAAAACGTGTTAATTTGAACCATTTTGAAAATTGTTAGTTAAAATATATTGTGTAGAGAAGTCTTTAGGCAGTGACTAAATGGACCATCATGCCTACTGTGTAGAGAAGTCTCTAGGCAGTGACTAAATGGACCATCATGCCTACTGTGTAGAGAAGTATTTAGGCAGCGACTATATGGACCATTCTGCCTACCTACTATTTGACCTGTCAAAAAATTGCCTTATTAAATTAGAGTTTTAATGAAATTATGTTTTACTCCAGTGTATTTAGTGCGATCAGGGCCGTTTTTATGTTTCAATATCGTAAACTAGAAACTTTAACGTTGGGGGCCCTAGATGCTTGACGTTGGGGGCCCTAGATGCTTGACCCTAGGCCTGGACTTGGTGCGAGATGTGATTGTTGATTAAGACTATTTATATTGTTTCCGGGCTGTCCTGATTCGCAGTTATCCAGCCTTACTTTCCGTTAAATAAACCTGCATAGTGTACTGTTTATATCTTTTATTGTGATGAGATGAAATCGGTGTACTGTATATATCTTTTAATGTGATGAAATGAAATCGGTGTAGTGTATATATCTTTTTATTGTGATGAGATGAAATCAGTGTATTGTATATATCTTTTATTGTGATGAGATGAAATCGGTGTACTGTATATATATTTCATTGTGATGAGATGAAATCAGTGTACTGTATATAAATTTTATTGTGATGAGATGAAATCTCTCAGATTCTACCCATACCTAATGTGAAAGTTTTTTTTATGGTATCCTTGTTTTATCCCAACCATCTGTTCCACAATGGGAGATACAGAGAGGGATTTAAACCGTGACCTGTTATATCCAAACGTCAACACAACCGTTCACATACTAACGTCAACTCAACTGTCAGCATGCAAACGTCAGTTCAATTGTTAACATACGAATGTCAAATCAACTGTTAACATACAAACGTTATCTCAATTGTTAACATACGAATCTCTAATCAACTGTCAACATACAAACTTCAAATCAACTGTTAACATACAAACATCAGCTGTTAACACTAAAATGTGTGCGAAACTGCGCAACTAAAACATGGAGAACGTCTGACATTAAACGAAAGAAATGAAACGAATTCGCCATAACAGTGCTTCTCAAACATTTTATTATTATTTTTTTTTTTGAGTAAATTATCCCATTTTATAAAACAGATTGATTCATGATGACGCAATGTTTAAATCTTAAGTCGCAGTGCCGGTGGCAATGATCCCACACCTAAACTTAGTGATCCCATTTGTCTGGGAGCCACTGCACTAGACAATACTGCGCAATAAACAAATTATGTTTCAGCAAATACAATGGACTAAACTGCGCACTTGACGATGTAGTCTACACACATATAATGAACAATACTGTGCACTTGATGAACCAGACTGGACATATATAATGAAAAAAACTGTGCACTTGATGAGCCAGACTCCACATATATAATGAACAATACTGTGTACTTGATGAACCAGACTGCACATATATAATGAACAAAACTGTGCACTTGATGAACCAGACTCCATATATATATATATATATATATATATATATATAATGAACAAAACTGTGCGCTTGATGAACCAGAGTACACATATATAATGAACAAAACTGTGCACTTGATGAACTAGGCACCAGATATATAATGAGCAATATTGCGTTTTTGATGAAGTATACATCCCGAAAATAAAATAGATTTAAATATAAATTAAAAACAAATACTCTAAATAAAATTGCGCACTTAACGAAACAAAGCCGAAAGTCATCCTATTAATTGAGTACAATCATCCAGTACTTCTATCGCTATTAATAACAACCATCCTGATAGCAATCAAAGACAAATGGAAACAAACTGTTGGTAGAAGGGAATAATAATCCATCTCACCATCACCCTTTGTTTAAAACTGTTTGCACTCGCTCACACCCCACACTCAGACAATGAGTTCGTGCTCACTGACATACAAATATACTCACACACACACACACACACACACACACACACATTCACACACACTTGGCTGACGTCTGTATACAAGATCCTTAATTAGGACATCGAGCGGAAGAATAAGAAAGGGAAAAAATTGGAAGAGAATAAAAAAAAAAGTAGTACCCGACGTTTATTTTCATTGTCAGCAGTCAGGGTTTGAGAGTGTGTGTTATATTGAAGATGTTGTCTTTGACATTTTGGAAGTAAAGTGAAGATGATTGTAGTTGGAGGGAGGGGAGTTGGTTGGGGGAGAGGGGTGGTGGTGGTTCCGTGATTATTTTCGATTCTAAATAAAGTATTCAAATGTCATTTAGCACTTTTGATGCCCAGTCCGCCGTTACAGAGCTGTCGTCTGCGAGATCGCTTGCTACATATGGAGAAGATTGCAAACGACAAAAAGATGTAGACTATTTCTATCACGTGTGGAAAGATTTTTTTTTTGTTCTAAATATATCCACTAAGCAGAAGGAGCCAACAGAACTTTGAAAGTTTGGATTAACATGAGAAGTTGAGCCATTTCCGGCTACCTGCGAACTGCGCCAACAGGTTCTACTGAACAATTGAGATGAACTTTTATCTGGTGACATTTGTTCAGAGTAGACCACTCTGAGTAAATAATTAACTATTGGAGTTATCTTTCTTTCATCATCCCTCTTTTTATGTTTGGCTTCATCGCATGGAATCCTTGGTTGTAGAATGATGATCTGATTGTTGAATGAACTAGAATTTTTACATAAAACCAAGGACCGTCTTTCAGTGCACCCGGACACACTAGTACGATAGGCATGAAATCTTAACTTGTTTTAGTAGTGGCGCTGAATGGTTTTTAATGTATTATATTAGTGTAACAATGAGGTCTATGTGTGTATCATATTAGTTTAACAATGAGGTCTATGTATATATCATATAGTTTAACAATCAGGTTTTTGTATTGGGAATATCATAAATTTATAGAAAATTTTGTTTCCTTTCGCTGGAGATCGCCTGTCAAAGTAAGATTCTAGATCGCGGCATTGTTTGATATACATAGTGAAAACTTCCCCCCTCATGCACACACTCACACACACACCCGCACACAAACACTATATATATATATATATATATATATATATATATATATATATAACTTTTAAAATACAGTTAAAATAAAATGTATTAGAATTTTTATTTGTATCCATGGGGTCATTTGCGTTTGAGGGGGGGAGGGGGAGGCAGAAAGATATGGGAGGGGCAGGGGGGACATTTACTTGTGTATATTAAGCTACAATTAAATTAAGAATATAAATATGTCAATGTATACAGACCACGTTAGTCATAGTTTGTCAGTTTTACTAGACGTTATTGAATGGTTGTCTATTATTACAATAAATACAGTGCATCTAAGTAAATTTAACAAGAAATATGAAATTACTGTACCCTTAATGTTGAGCGAAATAATTTCTGGTTCGATAACTCGTAACATTATCTTGGGTCAGACTTCCGAGCTGAATCCAATATGATGCCCCTTAAGAGCGAACCGTCCCCGTTTTGAATTTAGGAATCCCCATTGCGTAATCCTGCATTAAGACGGTGATGAATAAGAGGGTTATGTTTGTTTTAAATGTTACGATGTTATACATACATATATACATATATACATACATACATATATACATATATACATACATACATACATATATACATACATACATACATACATACATACATATATACATACATACATACATACATACATACATAAATACATACATACATACATATATAAAACATGCCCTGGCTACCCGCGATGTGTTGTTACAAAGTTTGTTTACACAGAATTGCAGATGTGGCGTAACAAGGGTGGGAATGTGAAGCTGTCCGCCTCAGAGCGTCACTTACTTTGCCACACCAGCAAAAGTTTGCATGTTCAAAGCTTTTATTTATTTTGTCAATAAAATTGGGCGGCGTTTTTTTTTACAGTCTGCGCCGCCCGGGGTGCCACGTACGTTACCTACGATTGACCCGTGTCTAAATTTAGTTATTAAAGTTCTGGGTTTGTGATTTCATTAAAGTTATGATTAACATAATTTTAAAGTCGTGAAATGAACCCATCTAGGACATTCGCTCACTTTACAGTGTGTGGTAATCTCCCTAATGGAAGATCTGTAGCCGACTCGGTCTCCTCTCCCTTAACAATGATGTTGCCGTAGACTTGTGGATCTAACAGTAAGGATGCGTACTTATTTGACCCTTGCAGCCGTAATTTAGGCCTTGGTATGTTTTCGTTCCCTCTCATTTTATAAACAAATTTTTTTATCTGCATCATGTGGCCAGAAACAACGGAATTTAATTATGAATTTACTGGTGAAAGATAAAAGTTAATGCCGTGAAGTACCGGCCAGTGGGTACACCATACTGATGATAATTTTATAATCGATGGTTTGTCAGGCAACGAATGGTACCCACTTTAGCAAATGGAAACGTCGTTGGGTATCAGAGGGCCCTAGGCAGAGATCTTCATGAGTATTTGGGGGCCCAATACAAAAATAGCTGTCGATGGGCCCTCCTAACCCCAGATTTAAAAGAGATTAACACATTCTGGGACCCTTTGACAATGGGGGGGGGGCAACGGTGGCTTACTAGTTTGCCTATTTATAATAACGGCTCTGGCTGCAAGCAATGACGTCTAATTAATAGCTGATAGTCATGTTATAGCTAGAAATGACGTCTAATAAATAGCTGATAGTCATGTTATAGCTAGAAATGACGTCTAATTAATAGCTGATAGTCATGTTATAGCTAAAAATGACGAATAATTAATAGCTGATAGTCATGTTATAGCTAGAAATGACGTCAGCTTAATGAATTATTTTTCCTTTATCTTAATCACTGTTTCAATGTTGTTAGTTCATCTGGTAAGCTCATCTAGTCACTCATTCATATTCTTGTTCTATTAGTTCATCCAGAAACTAGTCCGTATTTCTGATGCATTAGTTCATCCAAGTACTAGTTCGTATTCATGTTCTATTAGTTCATCCAGACACTAGTCCGTATTTTTGATGCATTAGTTCATCCAAGTACTAGTTCGTATTCTTGTTCTATTAGTTCATCCAGACACTAGTCCGTATTTTTGATGCATTAGTTCATCCAAGTACAAGTTCGTATTCATGTTCTATTAGTTCATCCAGGCACTAGTCCGTATTTTTTATGCATTAGTTCATCCAAGTACTAGTTCGTATTCATGTTCTATTAGTTCATCCAGACACTAGTCCGTATTTTTGATGCATTAGTTCATCCAAGTACTAGTTCGTATTCATGTTCTATTAGTTCATCCAGACACTAGTCCGTGTTTTTGATGCATTAGTTCATCCAAGTACAAGTTCGTATTCATGTTCTATTAGTTCATCCAGACACTAGTCCGTATTTTTGATGCATTAGTTCATCCAAGTACTAGTTCGTATTCATGTTCTATTAGTTCATCCAGACACTAGTCCGTATTTTTGATGCATTAGTTTATCCAAGTACTAGTTCGTATTCTTGTTCTATTAGTTTATCCAGACACTAGTCCGTATTTTCGATGCATTAGTTCATCCAAGTACTAGTTCGTATTCTTGTTCTATTAGTTCATCCAGACACTAGTCCGTAATTTTGATGCATTAGTTCATCCAAGTACTAGTTCATATTCATGTTCTATTAGTTTATCCAGACACTAGTCCGTATTTTTGATGCATTAGTTCATCCAAGTACTAGTTCGTATTCTTGTTCTATTAGTTGATCCAGACACTAGTCCGTATTTTGATGCATTAGTTCATCCAAGTACTAGTTCGTATTCATGTTCTATTAGTTCATCCAGACACTAGTCCGTATTTTTGATGCATTAGTTCATCCAAGTACTAGTTCGTATTCTTGTTCTATTAGTTCATCCAGACACTAGTCCGTATTTTTGATGCATTAAGTCATCCAAGTACTAGTTCGTATTCATGTTCTATTAGTTCATCCAGGCACTAGTCCGTATTTTTGATGCATTAGTTCATCCAAGTACTAGTTCGTATTCATGTTCTATTAGTTCATCCAGACACTAGTCCGTATTTTTGATGCATTAGTTCATCCACTTATTAATTCATATTCATGTTCTATTAGTTCATCCAGGCACTAGTCCGTATTTTTTATGCATTAGTTCATCCAAGTACTAGTTCGTATTCATGTCCTAATAGTTCATCCAGACTCTAGTCCGTATTTTTGATGCATTAGTTCATCCAAGTACTAGTTCGCATTCATGTTCTATTAGTTCATCCAGACACTAGTCCGTATTTTTGATGCATTAGTTCATCCAAGTACTAGTTCGTATTCATGTTCTATTAGTTCATCCAGAAACTAGTCCGTATTTTTGATGCATTAGTTCATCCAAGTACTAGTTCGTATTCATGTTCTATTAGTTCATCCAGACACTAGTCCGTGTTTTTGATGCATTAGTTCATCCAAGTACTAGTTCGTATTCATGTTCTATTACTTCATCTAGACACTAGTCCGTATTTCTGATGCATTAGTTCATCCAAGTACTAGTTCGTATTCATGTTCTATTAGTTCATCCAGACACTAGTCCGTATTTTTGATGCATTAGTTCACCCAAGTACTAGTTCGTATTCATGTTCTATAAGTTCATCCAGACACTAGTCCGTATTTTCGATGCATTAGTTCATCCAAGTACTAGTTCATATTCATGTTCTATTAGTTCATCCAGACACTAGTCCGTATTTTTGATGCATTAGTTTATCCAAGTACTAGTTCGTATTCATGTTCTATTAGTTCATCCAGACACTAGTCCGTATTTTTGATGCATTAGTTCATCCAAGTACTAGTTCGTATTCATGTTCTATTAGTTCATCCAGACACTAGTCCGTATTTTCGATGCATTAGTTCATCCAAGTACTAGTTCATATTCATGTTCTATTAGTTCATCCAGACACTAGTCCGTATTTTTGATGCATTAGTTTATCCAAGTACTAGTTCGTATTCATGTTCTATTAGTTCATCCAGACACTAGTCCGTATTTTTGATGCATTAGTTCATCCAAGTACTAGTTCGTATTCTTGTTCTATTAGTTCATCCAGACACTAGTCCGTATTTTTGATGCATTAAGTCATCCAAGTACTAGTTCGTATTCATGTTCTATTAGTTCATCCAGGCACTAGTCCGTATTTTTGATGCATTAGTTCATCCAAGTACTAGTTCGTATTCATGTTCTATTAGTTCATCCAGACACTAATTTTTATTCTTGTTCTATTAGTTCATCCACTTATTAATTCATATTCGTGTTCTATTAGTTAATCCAGTCACTAGTTCGTATTTTTGTTCTATTAGTTCATCCAGTCACTAGTTCGTACATGAAATATTTCACATGTGATGGCTTTGTTATTTTGTTCGTATAAATGAGGCCCTTTTTACTCACAAGCCTTAGGCCCACAGTTACCTGAATTCGGCCCTGCATACATTGACTCTGCATCTCGATAATTGAGACACGTTACACAGGAAGTAACCAAAACAACAACAACAACAACAATTCACTAAGCTTCAGCTCCACCCAGTTGCAGCATTAAGAAAAGAAAACATCTGTCAGCTCCACCCAGTTGCAGCATTAAGAAAAGAAAACATCTGTCAGCTCCACCCAGTTGCAGCATTGAGAAAAGAAAACATCTGTCAGCTCCACCCAGTTGCAGCATTGAGAAAAGAAAACATCTGTCAGCTCCACCCAGCTGCAGCATTGAAAAGAAAACATCTGTCAGCTCCACCCAGTTGCAGCATTGAAAAGAAAGCATCTGTCAGCTCCACCCAGCTGCAGCATTGAGAAAAGAAAACATCTGTCAGCTCCACCCAGCTGCAGCATTGAGAAAAGAAAACATCTGTCAGCTCCACCCACTATCAACAATGAAAGAGGAGATACGCGCCTGTCAATTACACTAACTGAAGACACGACATAACGCTGGGTGATGGTGGTGGTGGCGGGATGAGGTGGGGGAGACACACACACACAAACACGTATATATACACGGATTCAAACACTCATACCTAAAAGCACATTTTAAAATAAAACATCACTGACATATGCAGAGTTCGTTTAATCAACCGTTTGACTGGAGAGAAGGGTGGGTGTGGGGGGGGGGGGGTACACATCTTCTCCTATCACCGACAACAAGAAACAATGACATAAAGCGCAAAAAATACATGGGTTATCTTCCCGTCTGGATTAACTCCGGGATTATTTCCTCCCTCAGAACTCGTCCTCCGACATGACAGTAGTTAGTAAACTGGGTCACTTGAGCTGATTTAAATCCCCCCCTAAGCCCTTATGACAGCCAGGTTAATAAAGCAGTTGCCGTTGACCGATGGTCGCGTCGTGCTGGGAGGGTCATTGCGGACAAATTTTATAGAAGGACATTTCAGTACTCTTGTGTATGCGCGCGCGCGTGTGTGTGTGTGTGTGCAATGCGGTTTGGGAAATTATTACATGAAGGAAAATATAAATTAAATAGATACTTCAGTGAATAAACAGATTAACTAATAGATAGTTTTAACTGAATTAAAATAGTTCAGGATCGTTTACTGGCAATATAATTGTAAAGTTGAGACATACATTCATATATTAAAATATCAAATGATTAGTGTAAATTGTAATTTCTCGAATAAATTTGACAGACAATAGTCACACATCTCTTTGACTTATTAGTCATTGATTTCGCCAGTGTAAGATCTATTAGTCTTTGGTTTTCACTAGTCTATAATTCTGCCAGTCTATGGTTTCAGCAGTCATTGGTTTATCAGTCTTCGATTTCATGTTCAATTTTTTTTCCAATTTACTATTTCAACAGTCTGTAATTTTTGCCAGCTTTATTTCTTATTGTGACTTTCTCTGCTTCAGTTTACGATTCTGAACATAACAACACAATAGAGAAAACAAATATACTTAACAATCAATGAGCTATGTATTGGTTTTATAACTTGTTGATTAAAAATTTCGTAGCTTTTTTTTTTTTGTTGTCGTTTGGTTAAGGGATAATATGTGTTCCTCTACAGCAGTGCTTCTCAAAGTGGTGGGCCGCGGCCCCTAGGGGGCCGTGGATTGTCCGGAGGGGGCCGTGGAATTTCGAAAATTGTGACACATAAAATATAATTAACCTAATGTATTGTATGTAAATAGTATTAATATATGTTTAAGATAAAATCTAGTTTATCTTATTTTATATGTTGCATCCTTTCACTCTTTCATTGTTAACATTAGAAAAAGCATGTATTGACTAGTAAAAGTTTGCACATAGTAGTTTAAGATTATAAATTTAAGCAATCTAAACCAAAAAAAAAAAAAAAAAATAGAGGGGCCGCGACATATTGATTGGCGTTCCAAGGGGGGCCGTGACTTCAAAAAGTTTGAGAAGCACTGCACTACAGAACTACGGGACGGATGTCCGAGTGGTGTATATGCTCGAATGTCGACCTAAGGGTCCTGGGTTCTATCCTCGGTGAGAAACAAGGGGAATAGCCCCGGTCCTAGTGATAGTTGATTTAAGTCACACAATTCAGTTCAGCTTCAATTGGGTATCTGACTTACGATGATGAAGTAAAGAAGGATGGCCGTTGTGGTAATATCCCACAATCCCTTCATAAGTATATGTCATGGTTACAGAAACAGATGATTGTACACTTCATCTTCGCCGATGGCCCTTATTTTTTTCTTTTACAGACACAACCCAACCTTTAAAAGTGGCAAAACAAAACAACATCAACAATGAAACAGACCAACCTCTACAATCATCAGTTTCACAATGTGAAGACCGAATGTAATGTTTCAACACAAGTTTTTTTTTTGTTTCATTTCCATACGTACACCAATAAAATTTTTTGGTCTCCACTATGGCGGCTTCTGTCATCGAATGTCGATGTCATACCTGAGAGATGCACAAGAAAGATTTATACTTTCTGGAAAAGAGATCATAGCGTCACACCCCTCTCCCCCCTCTCCCCCCCCCCCCACATTTTTTTCCGGCAATGGTTTTTTTTTTAAATGTCATTCTATACTTTGTTTAATCTCCTCTTTATCTGCGTATTTAATCCGTTTGAAAAGGATCACAAAAATGTCTTTCAAATTATTCCCAAAAAAAGAGGGAGCGACACGACGCAAATAAAGTTAAAAAAAAAGTAGATGAAAATAATTGAACACCGAGGTAAAAACTGATTTTCAACAGCCTTATGTCATTACAAACATGAAGACGCCGATAGATTTGTTATTGTGGTAATTTAACGGGACATTACTCATGATCAGAGTTGCTCGTATTTATCTCCCTTTCACTCTTGGCAACCGGTTCGTTGTTTGTTGTTGCACAGTACTGACGCTCTTTGCTAGTGTGTGGGGGGGGGGGGGAAGACAACCGAAGACGATTTTTTACGCAGTTTGATGTTCAACATCTTACCCCTAATCGCTTACTTCCCTTGTGTTATTTCGAATGGGGGTAAAAAAATAAAAAAGATTTTTTTTTTTTTTGAAGATTCGTTTCTTCCTGGAGACTCATTGGCTATTTATTGCCCAATCGTTGAAAGCGAGCGTCTTTGCTGTATCTGTTGCTCTTGGGTGGCCCCGCGTGTGACGTGAGGCCAGGCTTGAAGCTTAATGACCGTATCCAAAATAAAACATTTCACGTGCTGTTGACTTGATTGCGAGCAAACATATAGGTACAACATACGAAGCTTTAGAGGTAATGTATAGTTGTATACCTAGACTTAGGAAACAGTGAGAGAGCGAAGATGGGTGGGAAGGGTGGGTGGATTCTAAACACAGACAAGGGGATAGACCGGTGGGGGGGGGGGGTGTCTGTCTGTCTAGATGGTCTAAGACTTGTTTTTGGTGAATGGAAAACTTGATGGTAGAGGCTGGCGGGGCGGAAATGGGGATGAAAGTGTGATTGATTGGTAAGTTTTGTAAAAGTTTGTTGTTGTTGTATGTGCATAACTGTGTGGATGCGTGAAGAGATGGTGCAGGAGGGATGTTTTGTTATTGGGATGGTTAAATGTGAGCTTGTTTGGGGATTGGTTGGTTGCGATGATGGACGTATAGAAATGGATGGGTGGTTGGGATGATGGGAGTGTAAATGTGGATGGGTGGTTGTGATGATGAGAGTATAGATGTGTATGTGTGGTTGTGATGATGGAAGAGTAGTGATATGTATGTGTGGTTGTGATAATGAAAGTAGTGATGTGTATGTGTGGTTGTGATGATGTAAGTCGTGATGTGCATGTGTGGTTGTGATGATGTAAGTCGTGATGTGCATGTATGGTTGTGATGATGGAAGTGGAGATGGACGATAAGTAACAGATGGACTTACTAGACGAAATGACAATGTAGTTTTAATTGTAGAGGACGGCTTATGAAATGTTGGTTGGGGCTTATTTGAGTGTGAGTGAGTAGGAGAGAGTAAGAGAGAGAGAGAGAGAGAGTTAGTGAGAGAGAGAAAGAGGGAGAGAGAAAGATTGAGTGAGAGAGAGAGAGACAGTTAGAGTGAATGACGTATTCAATCTATAAATCAATCAATTTATTTTCTCTTTATTACTGATTGATTTTAGTCATGATTTTTTCAGTAAGTGGATCTTATACATAAATTCATGTTATGATTTATATGATTTAGGCCCTACTTTCTTTTTGATATAAATGATTGATTTATTGTTGATATAAATGATTGATTTATTGTTGATATAAATGATTGATCTATTGTTGATATAAATGATTGATTTATTGTTGATATAAATGATTTATTGTTGATATAAATGATTGATTTTCTTGTTGATTTAAATGATTGATTTATTTGTTTCTTTCACTCCACCACCAGCGCTGTAAAGACAAACTGAACACTCTGGCCATCTCTGTATTAAATCAATGGCCAGGGGTCAAGCTGCGGGTCACAGAGGCTTGGGACGAGGACGGGATGCACGCAGAGAGCTCACTTCACTATGAGGGGAGAGCTGTGGATATAACCACGTCGGACAGGTCAGTATCAATCACGCATTGAGTTCATTGTTTCATTAATTTTGTTTCATAGAAATAATGGTTTTTATAGATGTTTCATAGAAATATTTGTTTGTTTCAGAAATGTTTCTTAGATATATCTATTTTGTATCAATTTTAGAGCCGTTTTTCTCGTATCCATTACTTGGCATCTTTAGAAGTTAAAAATAGATGAACCCTAAGCTCAATCACACATTTTTAAAAGCATATATTATATATACCTATGTTCATATCTATAACTGTAATACATCGTTAAACGGCTAACTAAGAAAAAAAAAACCAGTAAAGTATTTCAGTCACTCACAGGGAAAAGAAATGTTTGGAATTAGTTTTCAAATATCTGATATTTTATATTATACATGTCAATATTAAATGTTCAATTAAACTGCGCACCGTATTTTTGTTTATTTTTATCATTTCGTTAAAGCAATTTAAAACAATTCTCACATACAAATTAAGATAAAAAAAGAATCATAGAGCATAAATCTTTGCAAATGTCATTATTGTTTTATCTAATATTCTTTCTGTAAATTGAAATGTCAGCAAATTAAAGTTTTTTTTGTTTTTGTTTTTTTAAATGTTGTTTTTTTGTGATTGAGGGACTTAAAGTGGGTGGGGGGGGGGGGGCTATGGAGGACTCGAACATTTGTCAGGGGCCCGGGAGATGGAGAAAGGTGGTGAAGGGCGTCGCTTTGTTATTTTTTTTTTTTTTTAAATATAATTTTGAAGGAAATTAGGGGAAAGAAAGAGTCTTATCGTTGTACGTCGGGTGGGGACAGATATTCTGGCTGTGGTCCTGGTGTACCGAACCTGTTACACAGTGTATACGCCTACTTTGTGTACAATACAAATATATAATGTGCATACATTCAAGAGGCCACAACCACAGAATTGAAACAAGTAAAGATAAAACATGTCACGCCAACTCTTCCAAGAATCACACAAACACTCAGAGTTCCTAAATTCCCTTTTTAATGATTTTTCTCTGTACGAAATATTTATTTTCTCAAACTAAATCTAAAGTATTGATTGATTTCATACAGTTGCATTGTTTGTTATATGTCACATTTAACCTTTTCTCATTCAACATCTTCATATTTAACATCTTCATATGTAACACCTTAACAGTTATCAACTTTACATTCAACATCTTCATATTCAATATCTTCACATGTAAAATCTTCGCATGTAACATCTTCACATTTTCAAACATTCATTAACATGTGAACACCACATATTTCCCTTGAGTTTTGTCAGTAAATTTAAATATAAAATGTAACATTTTCTTCACTTTCTTTCACAGAGATCGCTCCAAATACGGCATGCTGGCCAGGCTAGCAGTCGAGGCCGGGTTTGACTGGGTATATTACGAGACCAGAGGTCATATCCATTGTTCCGTGAAATCAGGTAAGGTCCGTATATTTAACTGTATTGTCCAGGGAACATGAAATAAGTGATTCCTTTGATAGGAATAATGCGTAGTAATGGAATTTATCCTGCTTTGTTTCTTTATGGAGGGGATTAGGTTTTAGAATGTGTACAGCCTCGAAGATCAACAAAAGAAAACAAAATAAAGACTATTAGAAGTGAGCATTCGTTTATTTAGCCGAGATTATGTCTTTGAGAATTATACTTTCAGTTTCTATTGTATCAGACGATTGTTCATAGAAAGTAGGGGGACACTGTTTCACATTGAGAAATAATTATAAAAATTTACGATTGAAAAAAAAATATATTATTATCTTGATCAGAGGTTATCAAAGTGTGTGCCTTATTTTAACTCTATTCCTAAATATGTTACAAATCTAAAAGTTTGTTAATCTGCAAGTTAAAAGGAAACATCTTGTTATGACATTAAGGACATATTTGTACAATTTCATTGGTACTAACTTTGCTCTACAGGTGGGTCAAAAAAAAAAACAACGTAGTTATCATGATGGGTGGCGAAACGATAAAAGTTTGAGAACATTTTATCTAAATTGTGCAAGTTACTGATATGCCAGTCATTTAAAGCTGGGTGGACTTGGAGGACTTTCATCAGGACCAAAGTAGCACACTTCCAAATTATTACAGACAGAAACTAAAAGTTGATACGCGGATAGTGTTATTAAGAGTTAAACAGTTTTGTCTGAACTTTGCTGCTGAATCAATTCAAACTGTAAGAATTGAATCAATATTTGTATTGAAAGTAGTGATCTCACGGCGAAAAGTTGAACGGAATTATTGACCCTTATCAGCGATCGGATTCACAGTCCAGCAATATGCGCCTTTTATTAAGATGGTTTATGTTCATTGACAGCCCATAGTAAACAATATGTCACTGTTTTATGTCTATGTACGTACATTGCTGAGACTTCTACCGCGACATCGCATTTTAAAAATATAAGACCGCATTAAAACTAGTATCTACATGTATTCTTTTTTTAGAGAAATATTTTGTTTTCCATGTGTTTGTAATTGTCCATACCGGTTAGTTAATTAGTATTGGCGTAAAATATTGAGGCTTCATTATACGCTGACAGTAAAATAACAGAAAAGTCAAATGTGTAAAGTAAAATTGTCAATATTATCCAATGGTGAGCTATACAACTATTATCACCACTCAAACCTTTCGTTAAAAAAACTGACTTAAAACTATAACTTTGATAAACCATCATTAATATTACTAACGTTTAATTTATATAGATTATATAGCACAATATTTCGAAATGCCGATGAGATAATTAAAAAAAATTACTAATTATTTAGTGTGTCTATACTTTAAATTCAACTCATACATTAAGTAGAGACATTACCCTAAACATACCATAAAGTAGAAAAATTACCCTAAACATACAATAAAGTAGATATATTACCCTGAACATAAAGTAAAGACATTACCCTAAACATACCATAAAGTAGAAGCATTACCCTAAACATAAAGTAGAAATATTTCCCTAATTATACCATAAAGTAGAAACATTACCCTAAACATAGAATAAAGTAGAGACATTACCCTAATCATGAGGTAGAAACATTACCCTAAACATAAAGTAGAGACATTACCCTAAACATAAAGTAGAGACTACCCTAAACATACAATAAAATAGAGACATTACCCTAAACATAAAGTAGAGACAATACCCTAAACATACAATAAAGTAGAGACATTACCCTAAACATAAAGTAGAGACAATACCCTAAACATAAAGTAGAGACTTTACCCTAAACATAAAGTAGAGACATTACCCTAAACATAAAGTAGAGACAATACCCTAAACATAAGGTAGAGACTTTACCCTAAACATAAAGTAGAGACATTACCCTAAACATAAAGTAGAGACTACCCTAAACATTCAATAAAATAGAGACATTACCCTAAACATAAAGTAGAGACAATACCCTAAACATACAATAAAGTAGAGACATTACCATAAACATAAAGTAGAGACAATACCCTAAACTTACAATAAAGTAGAGACATTATCATAAACATAAAATAGAGACATTACCCTAAACATAAAGTAGAGACTACCCTAAACATACAATAAAAATAGAGACATTACCCTAAACATAAAGTAGAGACTACCCTAAACATAAAATAAAAATAGAGACATTACCCTAAACATAAAGTAGAGACTACCCTAAACATTCAATAAAAATAGAGACATTACCCTAAACATAAAGTAGAGACTACCCTAAACATACAATAAAAACAGAGACATTACCCTAAACATACACATGTAAATAGTGATTTTAAAGGGGTCTTCTAGTTTTATAATGGAATATTGGGAAACCAAATTTACATAGGACTCTACTAGAGTTGTTGTTGTTTTCTTTATGACACCATTGGCTCAGAATTCGCTGCGATATTTGAAAAAAAGGTGTTAGCTGTAATGGGTCTATTCGGTGATGAGCCGATATCTCTATTAGAATCTATGGCTCGATGCCGTTACGATTTCTGATATCAATCGAAACTTCGATTTCGATACTCCGATTCTGATGCACACTACTAGTACATAGAACTGACCTGGTGGAAAGTTACAAATCGTTATAAATTCGCTTCCGATAAATTGGTTTAGGAATAGGAAATCGGTAAAAAAAAAAACAACTTTTTATTCCGATGTCGTTCCGTTTTTTTTATTCCTGATTTTGACCCATCGTCCCATTACCAATGAAAATGTTCATCATGTTCCGTTAATGGATATTTAAAATTAAGATATCGACATTTTGGTCGATATTTTGAGTAGAGGGGGGATGTTACACTTTTTAAATTTTTAAATAATTTAGCACTCATAGCACTACTACTACCACCCGCTAAATGCACTGTACAGCCATTATAAATAGTTTCCCGTATCCTGGCAACCATGATGTACACAAGGAAGCGAGCATAAGACACAAAGTGTGAGGTGGGGGGGGGGGGAGTTATGGTGGCAAGTCGCTATGATTCGTCGACTACCTCGACTTGAAAGAAATGTGAGGAGAAAGATGTCTGCGATAAGATGGAGGGGGGGGGGGAAGGGCAGAGGGAGGGGGGAGTGGCAGCGGGTAGTCAGACCAAACTGGCAGATGAGGAAATGGGGAAAGGAAAAAACCACAGTGTCAGATGTCTGAGATAGTACCTGGCCACCACACAGACAGTTGACGATGGTGTTCCTAATGGTGCCATGTGTACTAATTACAATAATTATTGTGTATGTGTGTGTGTGTGTGTACAAGTGTATTAATGGAAGTTTGTTTCAGGAAATGATAACAGGAAAAAAAAACAGCACAAGAACACAAACATCAACACAGCTTTCTTGGGGTTTTTTTTTGCCAGCCCTGATGTCTCTCTGCTTGAGAAACATACACATTCATGTACATACACATTTATGTACATACACACTCATGCACATACACACACATGTACATACACATTCATGTACATACACACTCATGAACATACACACATGTACATACACACACTGTACATACACATTCATGTACATACACACTCATGTACATACACACACATGTACATACACACACATGTACATACACATTCATGTACATACACACACATGTACATACACATTCATGTAAATACACACTCATGTACATACACACACATGTACATACACACATGTACATACACACATGTACATACACACATGTACATACACACATGTACATACACACTACTGTACATACACATTTATGTACGTACACACACGTACATAGACACTCGTGTACATACACACTCGTGTACATACACATTCATGTACATACACATTCATGTACATACACACACATTACACATTCATGTACATACACATTCATGTACATGCACACACATGTACATACACAAACATGTACATACACATTCATGTACATACACACTCATGTACATACACACTCATGTACATACACACTCATGTACATAAACACTCATGTACATACACAGTCATGTACATAAACACTCATGTACATACACACTCATGTACATATACATGGTTACTACAATACTGTCACCTGACAACGCTAACAGTACGAAATTGTTATAAAAATTAATGATGTTGGAAAAAAAATATTTAAAAATAAAAGGCGAAATCGTTTTTGGCCATAAAATTACCCTCTCATGTAAGGACATCGGATATTACATTTTCAAAATGAAAATGTGGTGTATATGTCACGGCTGCCCAACAGACATTGGCCGGAACATAAATATTAAAATTATGATTTCCATCCATGTAATAATTTAAACCAAATATGTGAGAAAAAATATGATTTGTTATGATACGATATATTCAGTCTAGCTATGAATATATTGATAAAACTTACTGACTATATTTCACATGAGATGTTAATTAAAAACATCAACTTGTCCTATGTCTCAGAGCGATTCTGTCTGTTTAATGGCTTCAATTACTTGCAACTGTTTTAACTTTTGCAACGACCAAATAGTACGTAATTTTAGCCATTTACTCATCATATAAATATCAAACATACGAGGGACTGAAAAGAAGCCTCTGATAACCACGGAATATAAAAGGGATTGTGTGGTCAGCAAAACGCCTTTACATAACTTAAATCAGGAACGGATTCAAAGCTGGGTGGACTTGTAGACTTTTAAACAACTTTTACTAGGACCTGGAAAAGTTCACTTGTATCTCACTGAGGATCGAATCCGGGACACTTTTGTCTACAGTCAATCATTTTAAACGACTCGACCATCCGACCCCCCACCCATTTCCTCTACCCCATATTAACACTACTGAGCTGCAAACGGCATTTAAAGCATCTGGGATAATAAATGTGACAGGAGTCGCTGGGATTTGAACCCTTAGCTCGCACCACGCTGACGGGCTTCACTCACCAAACGATTCATAGACTTGTTTTTACAGGCAGCAAATGTATACTTAATTTGATTCACTTCAGGAATGACCTCATGCCAAATAAGATAAAAGGAGTCCTTATGAAGATGCTAAAAATAATCGTGGTGTGTCTACATCATGGCGCGTCTACATCATGGCGCGTCTACATCATGGTGCGTCTACATCATGGTGCGTCTACATCATGGCGCTTCTAAATCATGGTGCGTCTACATCATGGCGCTTCTACATCATGGCGCTTCTACATCATTGCGCTTCCACATAATGGCGCGTCTACATCATGGCGCTTCTACATCATGGCGCTTCTACATAATGGCGTATCTACATAATGGCGCTTCTACATCATGGTGCTTCTACATAATGGCGCGTCTACATAATGGCGCTTCTACATCATGGCGCTCCTACATAATGGCGCTCTTACATAATGGCGCTTCTACATAATGGCGCTTCTGCATCATGGCGCTTCTACATCATTGCGCTTCTACATAATGGCGCTTCTATATCATGGTGCGTCTACATCATGGTGCTTCAATATCATGGTGTGTCTACATCATGGCGTTTCTACGTCATGGCGCTTCTACATCATGGCACGTCTACATCACAGACATTTTTGTTTTTGGTTTCATTTTATTTTTATTTTCATTTCTCCTTATCTCACATAATCGACTACAATTATCGCCCCCTTATCTGGGCGAGCACTTGTCTGCTACATGTTTTAATTCAGTCGCTCCCTCTCCCTTCACCCTCCCCCTTCCCCCACCACCCCGATCTCTCGAGCAGTAAGTATGTAGCTCTCGTGTATTTCATGAGAATACAAGTTGATGTCTCGATTGATATATTATAGGTGAGACGATACCGAGTTTTATTCATTCCGATAACATTCCCGATATTCATTCAGTTGCTATCCTGATTCCAGTCATTAGAACTAACGGCCTTTATGGCTGATTTTGATCCTGGGGACAAGTGGTCGTGGGTGCGGTAAAGCGCCCGACTGCCACCTGAAAGGACAGACGGTCGTGCGGTAAAGCGCCCGACTGCCGACCTGATGGGACAGATGGTCGTGCGGTAAAGCGCCTGAAAGGACAGATGGTCGTGCGGTAAAGCGCCCGACTGCCGACCTGAAAGGGCAGATGGTCGTGCGGTAAGGCGCCTGACTGCCGACCAGCTTTAATCTCCTATACCTATGTGAACCAATGGATTTTTTTTTTTTTATGTCATGGTGAAAGTTCCCTCCATGTCACCCGTGGTGCCCCCATGGACATTGCATCGCTAATGGTGGGGATGAAAGAAGGAGATAAAAACAGTTCCATAGTGGTTTTAGAAACTAAAGGGGAAATATCTCATCGTTATAAGGACTTAACAGATCAATAGAACTAGTGGATTTAATGGTAAACTTTATTAACCAATAATGTGACAGTTTTTTTTTTTTGCCATATTTTCATCTTCACCATAGCGACGCAGAATGCGCATCGCTATTTGAAAAGTCCTCAATCATAGACTAATTATTAGTCTCACGGAGTCCACAACTAGTAAAGATGGTAGCGTTCTTTAATCGTTAATAACAATTTAAAATAAAGATGCATATTATGTAAAATTTATGGTATGTGACCGTAGTCGAGTGTGAAATGGCTTTACATATAATTATGAAATGATTTACAATTTTCCAATCTCACAGAATTAATGTACATATCGAATTTCAATTGTTGTTTTTTAATGTTTTCCTATTAAATTGTTATTTTTTAAGAAACATGGTTATATTATTTATGCTTCATGGTAAATTAAATTTTTCATTTTGTAAATGGTAATGATTGGAAGCATAGAAAGTTTTATAAATGATTCTAGGAACATTTATTTAAAATGTCAGCGAAATATCCATAAGTTATCAATTTTCTCTTTTAATCTGTAATTATATGAATTGTGTATATCCTAAAATGTGAAATTATATCACTTAGGTACTTTTTCGCGGGGGGGGGGGGGAGGGGTGGCGGAAAGATGCATTTCACCCCCAGGTGGAAGATAGCCTCGGTGCGGCCCTTAGCATGCCGATGTGGGTCATTTGGCATTATGGGGGGGGGGGCTTAAGGATCGCCCCATTTTAAGGGGGATATATTTACCCCAGGGTCTCAGTAAACACTGTTGAGACGGTCATTGCTGTGCCCTTCTTTATCTCCATCATTACCGAGTGTGAATAGCAATGGACGCACCAGTTGACTGGATTTGAACATGTTACCTTCAGTAGGCATATCGAGCTAACAACCGAGAATGCTACCGAATCATGCACTGATACTGATAAGTAATAAATAAACAAGTATTTTTACATTCAACATCAGCACTAAGGTACACGACTGAGGTGTACTATTCTGAAGACTAGCTGTTGTTTTAATTTTGTTCTTGGCTGTTTATTTTTTTTTCTAATAGGAGATTAGTTTATCGTATTTCTGATTCTATTCCCAACATTTCCCATTTCCCTAATTGCGAAGAATCTTCCCATCACTATTATAAAGACACAGTAGTGCCTATCTTGTTGGAACTCTTGACCTCTGATAATAAAGTCTTTTACTCTCACCCGTTCTCATTTCAGTTTTTCATTTATATATATTTTTTTTTAAAGTTTTCTTCTCATTGCCACACTTTTATTATTTCCCTTTACCAAACCTAACTAATTATAGCATTTCTTGAATAATTAACTTCTATTTCAGCCAATCATTTGGCTCACGCTTTCTTTTCCAGGAATCTCTTCGTTTATCACCATGCTCTTCATTCCAGTTTAGCAGTACAAAATGAAACAAAAACCTTTTATCTCTAATGGTATTTTTATCCTATTCGGAATTTTAATGCCACCATTTTCTGTACATTCTTTAGCGCTTCCTTTTCTAACCGTTAAAACTTTGTATTTTTTTCCCCTCTTCTTCTCATTTTTTTTTGTAACGTTCATTCCGACCTTGTCCAATCAGATGAGTTCTTTCAACTTCCTAGGCAATCAGTGTCTCTTTATCAGATCACATCCGCCTCGAGACATCATCCCGCCCACAAGTTAAAAATCAACCATCCTATACCCCACTCCCCTACATCTTCTGCCACATTTCTGTTTGGACGAGGGGGTGGGGGGGCAGGGAAGGGGGTTGAAGGAAGAAGATGAAGTTATAACTGTTAACCTTTAACCTCTACGTTCAAGGGGTATATACAAATCAGGCGGAGGAGAACGAATGAGGACATGTTCACTAGTATCCAGAGCCGTCGTGTCAACTCTTTGGGCCCCCCCCCAGAGTCTTAGGGCCCCTATGATAAGGGCAGAATGAAATACGGCTATTGAATTAAAGCCTGGTCCCTTTCTAAACTTAAAAAAAAAAGTAAAGTTCCCTTAAGCCCCGAAGGACTCATTGCGGCACATGAAGTGTAGAATTCATCTGTTTCATTAACCTCGGCATATGAAGGGATTGTATGTGGTTAGCAGCCGCCTTCACTCCCCCAACTTAAAGCTGGGTGGACTTGGGGGACTTACACCAGAACCTTAAAATATCCCAAGATTCTCACTGAGGTTTGAACCCAGGACTCTCCGGTCGACAGTCAAGAGCTCTACACCGCACGACCCCCCCCCCCGTTCTCTGCACTTAGCCTGTTATTTAATTATTACTATATTCAATCTAAAATTACACAGACGTATTCAGACCTGAACTTTATGACCTTTGACTTGCGATTATCTGGTACCCACAATTGTCGCCCTAGTAAACCAAAATATATTATCCGTAGTAAATATAGAATGAATGAGAATTCTTACAGCAATTATTTTACGTAGACATGGCATTGTTCATGAGTTGAAGCGTCCTTAAGACTGAAAGACTCGGTGACTTACTTTCGGTTTAACTTGTTAAATAATGTTATTTTCCCAGCCTCCCATCTCCATCTGTAACATAAACAAAAAGACGAATTTTAAATGTAAAGAATTTTTTTTTTTTTTTGGCTTGCATTTTCCTTTATTCTTTTTTTTTTGTCTTTGAAGAATTTAGTTTGATACAGTCTCGCTAAATAGATTCACTGATCTGATAGTGAATACATGTAGCCACAGTTTAAAATGAATTTATTTGTTTCTCTTAATCTCCATGTATACTCCCAAATATATGCACATTAAACATTTTTTAAAAACCTTCAATAGGACTGGCCGTAAAAGAGATACTTGGTTTTAATGAATGTTTTCCTATATGCTCTTAGTACGAACCTTTCTTCTTTGACCTCAAGACATCCCCCCCCCCCCCCCCCAAAACCACTAACATTTTTTTACCGTTTAACCGCGACGGAGTTTTTGAAAAAAAAAAAAAAAGAAATCTTCAAGCCATCCGAAAGTGCCAACCTCTTCAGATGTGTTTTCTCCTCTCGCTGACGGGCCTCGGTTTGAGATGCCCTCAAATTATGCACACGAGTTTTTTTATTCAAATAAACTTCTTTTAAGAGCATAGAATAGTCCACTGTCACTGAGCTAACGCCAGGGAAGCAAGTTCTGTAAGAAAGAGAGAGAGGGGGAGGGAGGGGTTGATCTCTAGAAATAACAGTTGACGTTGTGAGTCGTTGTCGCCTTGTGTTAATTATCTGTTTCACAGAGGGTGACTAGTCAAACAAAGAACAGAGTTGGAAGAGACTCACGGTGAGGATAGGGGGGGGGGGAGAGTGGGGCAGAGTATATTGAACTAGCGAGGAGTGATGCCTACTTCTCAGGACAGATCACTTGTAGCGGGCACTGTTTCTTTACACAGACTAAGCGATTCCTTAGAAACTAGCCGACGGCAGTAAGTCTGTAGTGTACACAAACATCCCCGTTTCCATTTGACACCGGCGCATTGACTGCGCAGAGATAGTTTTGGAGTGTTTCTTGAAATGTTTCAAGTCTATTTATGTATTTGTGGAGATAAGTGTCAATGATACACAGGGAGTGAGAGATATGCGATGTGGATAGAGGTGGAGTGAGTGTGTGCGTAATAATACACAGGGAGTGAAAGATATGCGATGTGGATAGAGGTGGAGTGAGTGTGTGCGTAACAATACATTGGGAGTGAGAGGTATGCAGGGTGGGGGGGGGGGTAGGGAGAGTGTGTGCAAAAAAAGAGAAAGGGAGGGGAAGAGAGGAGAGGAGAAGGGAGGGGGAGTGTGTGTGTAAAAAAAGAGAGAGAGAGAAAAATAGGGGAGAGGGGGGGGGAGGTGGGGGTGTGAGAATAACAAGAGAGGAGAAGAAGAGAAGTGGCAAGAGGGGGAGGAGGGGGGGGAAGTGTGTACATAAAAAGAGAGGGAGAGGGGAAGAGGAGAGAGGGGGAGAGAGGGAGTGGGGTGTGAGAAACAAAAGAGGAGGGAAAGAAGAAATAAAAGGAGGGAGGAGGTGGGGGGGGGACACAACAATGGGGGGGGGGGAGAGATGCGGTGGGGAGAGAGGGGAAGCAATCATGTCATTTCACTCAAGTCACCCTGATGTGATTTGAATTTCAATTCTCAACACGCTAAATGCTCTAAATTTCTTCCTCTGAATAGTTTGTTATAAAACAAAAACATCCCGTATAGTTGGTGAGTAGAAATGACAACTATTTATATTTAGACAGATGAGTGGACTGATAAAACAGTGTCCGTGTGTCTCTAGTAGTGGTGGCGGGCTGGGTCTGAAAATGTAGCAGGGCTGCCACTCTATAATACTATAAATTTGATATATTCAACCAGTGTAAGCAGCCGTGAGACCCATCATGGTGTACTGCTCAAGGGGCCAAAATGTGTTCTTATGGATATGCGACCTGAGCACTAGGGTCATGTGGGGGGGGGAGGGGGGGAGGTCCCCAGTCGGATCAATTTTATATTCTGAATTCATTATAAAACAACAATTTTGTCCGTTGTTATTTTGAAAGTAAAGGGGTGTGTTTTGGATGGAATTTGCTTTAGGGAATTACCGCTTTTTTTTTTTTTTGCTATCCTGATGTAAACAGGGCAAAAACTGTACTCAATTTTGACGAGATTAGAAATGTTTGAACACACCCGTTATAATACCTAACCTCAGTAACCTGTCAAGCAATTGTGCACACCAGTAATAATACCTAACCTGTCAAAGCAATAGTGCACACCAGTAATAATACCTAAGCTGTCAAAGCAATAGTGCACACCAGTAATAATACCTAACCTGTCAAGCAATTGTGCACACCGGTAATAATAACTAACCTGTCAAAGCAACAGTGCACACAAGTAATAATACCTAAGCTGTCAAGGGACGGATGGCCGAGTGGTGTAGATACTCGACTGTCGACCTGAGAGTCCTGGGTTCGATCCTCGGTGAGGCCCATGGAATTTTTCCAGGTGAAATTTGGTGCAAAGTCGTCCCACAAGTCCACCCAGCTTTAAATGGGTACCTGACTTTAAGTTGGGAGGAAGTAAAGGCGGCTGGGCGTTGTGCTAACCACACAATCCCTTCATATGCCGAGGTTATAGAAACAGATGAATTCTACACTTCATCTGCCCCGAAGACCCGTTAGGGCTAAGAAGGGAACTTTACTTTTACTTACTTTACTGTCAAGCAATTGCACAGACCAGTAATAATACATAACCTGTCAAAGCAATAGTGCACACCAGTAATAATACCTAACCTGTCAAGCAATTGTGCACACCAGTACTTCACAATCCCTAAACAAATATTAGCAGGATTTACTTTACTATCTTCCCTGTGTGAAATAGTTATTGATTAAATTTCTCATCGTCTTCAGTGTGTGCGGCCCCCCAGTATTTTACAATCTGGCTGTTTTAGTGTTCTTCCTGCTCTCATCGACCCCACACCACCAACAGAAGCACCTTACTGTGCCCCACCACTACACTGACACCTACCGATGTATACCGCTGGTGCCCAATCATTCTCTGATCACCATGGTGATTCTGGAACTTAGAATGACGCCCCTTGGCGAGCTAAGTTGGCCATGTTGTTGTTTTTCCATAAAGCGGTGAAGCGATAAAATAGTGTACCTAGGATAAATTACCGTTCATCGCGAACAACGACACTTCAGCTGATAGTTATACGTTTACACCGAATGAGAAAAAATCCATAGGGATTTGAATGGAAAGGAGAAAGCCAAATTGAGGCCCTTACAGACAGAACAGTAAACAAGAAAAACTGGAGCTAGCTGTAAAGTGGCTTCATTTATATTTCTGCCCTCTGAAAATTCTCATGACATTTAATCACGAGTAGCCATTTTATTTCATTTTGTATTTTTTTTCTAATGCCCGCTTTCACTTACACCTATCAGCTCTCTGTATTTGCCCTATCAGTTGAAAGACATAAATTGTTATTTAATTAGGATCATATTTGCTTATATCAGAGATACAGCCGTGGCCCAATACATTGCTTTTTCAAGTGTCAAACCAACAAAAGATTAACGTAAAAATAGAAACAAAAATAAAAGTCTTACTAAAATATATATATATCTCCTCTCTCACCCCCCTCTCACACAAACACACATACAAACACACATACAAACACACATACAAATACTCGAAATTGCACAGTTCTTAAAAAATGAACGTTTTTACTATTTTAAAAAAATTCACAAAATTTAGGTTTTAAAAAAGTAAAGTTCCCTTAGTCATAAAGGGCCATCGGGGCAGATGAAGTGTAGAATTCATCTGTTTCTATAACCACGGCATGTGAAAGGATTGTGTGGTTAGCACAACGCCCAGCCGCCTTTACGTCTACAAGTAATGTCAGGTTCCAGTTTAAAGCTGGTGTGGACTTGACGGACATTT
The DNA here is from genome assembly GCA_021962125.1 of Bulinus truncatus. NCBI lineage: Eukaryota > Metazoa > Mollusca > Gastropoda > Planorbidae > Bulinus > Bulinus truncatus. The sequence continues at coordinate 16,194,496 of JAGDYQ010000003.1, read as the reverse complement.
GCCAGCTTTCATCAGGGCCAAGAAATATTCACCGAGGATGGAACCCGCGGATGTAAGGTCGACAGTCGAGTGCTCTACACCACTCGGCCACCAGTCCCTCTCTTCAGAACGTACAAACTTGTATGTTGGTTCATTGTTTATATTTTTTTTATTTCAAATCCCATAGATGAACAAATGTTCAAAGTTCTCGAATTATTATTATTGTTTTGTGCGTTTTGTCAATAACCGTTATTGCCAGGCCAATCTTTTGACCACACACTCGTTTATGCGACAATAAAGGTTTTGACCACACACTGGTTTATGCGACAGTAAAGGTTTTGACCACACACTCGTATGCAGCAGTGAAAGGTTGTCTCTATTTTTCTTTATTCTATGAATTACCTGGCGTGTGTCCACTTGACGTATGTATGAGATGTTACCAAAATGTACATTAGAAATAGTTTAGTGTTTTATAGATATGCATTCATGGCTTGAAGAATGTCAAAACAGTTGAGGCAAATCGATAGCCTCCTAAAAAACCACAAAACTTCGAATAACTGCAACAAGCGGTAAAACCTGTTAATAGTTCGATATTATAGAATAATCGCAACTGGATGAATACACAATAGGAAAACTTGTCAACTGTAAATATTGTTTCTCCTTTACCTCTTATCATAACTGAAAGCCTTGGCAAAGTTATTTGACCGAACGGATTTTTTTTTCCTTCCTCGCCCCACCTACAGCTATCTAAATATATATATATATAAAGTCACCCATGTGTTTAATGAGATATTCCGCTCTATCTAAATAATTCCCCCATATGTTTAATGAGATATCCCGCGTTTGACGACAAGATTAATCCCGGTAGCGGGATCAGCCGCCGGCTAAATCTTTAAGTAAACTTTTGGGGATTTTGCCGAACAAGGAAAGATGTCAAGCCCCCCCAGTCAACGGTCGAGCACAATACCGCCGTTGCAAAGTCCCGTGAAGGGTCAAAGTTGAAGTCTCAGCTGAGTGCAAGAAGGGGTTAACTAAACAGAATTAGCGATGAACTGTAGATCAAATTGATTTTGTACCGTTTGTTTTTTTTTTGTTCCCGCGCTGCGGGATGTCTCTTGTTGACATTATGCTTGAAATATTTTCATAAGAACTATGGCTTAGATCAATAATTGTAACATTGTTATGCAAACTTCAGTGACAGTAACGGTTGAAGCCCGTCACAGATGTCGGACACTGAATTATATTGTTTACAACTAAACTTAACATTGAATGGCATTGATTGACATCGATTGACATTGACTGGCATTGAATGACATTGACTGGCATTGATTTACATTGACCGGCATTGATTTACATTGAATGGCATTGATTGACATCGATTGACATTGACTGGCAATGATTGACATTGATTGACATTGACTGGCAATGATTGACATTGACTGACATTGATTGACATTGGTTGACATTGGCTAACATTGATTGAGATTGACTGACATCGATTGATTGACATTGATTAACATTGACTGGCATTGTTTGACATTGACTGACATTGATTGACATTTACTGACGTTGAATCTACAAATCTCCTTGTTCTCACCCTCCTCTTGCCCAAACTTCTCAACCAATGTTTAATAAATTTCAGCTTTTAAAAACCCAGACTTCCTGTTTTACACCCATATGTTATCTTTTTTTTTCCTCTAACATCTATTTCCTGCCACATGCCTATCAAACAATCCTTTAAAATTAACTCCATTTCTAATTTCGTCATCTGCTTAATAATTCTAACTTCTTGTTCTTGATTCTGACTATTGGCTCAGATATTCTGACGCTGTCTTACACTGTGACGTGACACACACTTTTTGATTGGTTCGCGTAGAGTGTATAGGAACACCGCCATACTCTCAAAGACAGTCTCACCTTTCGATCTTGACCAATAACTATTTCCCCTAACCTCTGTCAATTATAGCCAACAGGTGACAATTTTCGCCCACCCCCCTTCACCCTTAGTTTTTATAGGGAGTGTATCACTGTATATAGGGAGTGTAAGAGAGTATGGGAGATGAAAGTATGGGGTGGAGAAGAACAAATGGAGTTACGTGTGACAGGGCATGGAGGTATTTGAGTCAGGATGAAAATTCGTTAACTGTAAAGGTCAAATGCCAGCAGCACAAACAGCAATCACACTATGGCAAACAGTGAGGCCTGGACTGCGAGCAATGTTGTGAAGCATTCGCTGTGTGTGTGTGTGTGTGTGTGTGTGTGTGCGTGCGTGTCTGTTCTAATGACCAACTTGATTAGAGAAAGACACTCATATACACGTACTCACCCCACCACACCCCAAAACACACATACGCACAAATAATATTACATGTATGTGCACTAGGGTTAGTACGTTTTACATTTTTTTTCAGAATCTTATTTTACATGGCATTTTTTAATGAACAATTGTGAACAGAATATGAAAATAATATTAATTTATTTTTCACTCAAAATACCTTCCCCACCAACGCCATCTTGTGTTTACAAATAAGAAGAGTTTTTCAATAAAATTACTTCTTCATGGATTGCGCATTAACAAATATTTAATTACATTAATTACATCCAGTAACTTTATAGGGTATTTTTTACCTCCATGTCTGAAACAAAATAAATCAAAAAAGTTTATTTTAAATTTTAAGTGCACTGTTTGAATGTATTATGCGTCTACTGCAAATGTACCGAAAATAATCAAATCTTATGATACCTTTGTTTGGTAATTATCACGAGTGGCCTGCTTGGAATTTGTAAAGTCTGCTTGGTTGATTTGAGAATATTGTATGTTTTTATTTCAATCTCATTCAACTGTAATCTTCTGTTTGTAATTAATTTTGTAGGAAAGCAAATTTGTCAACAAATAAAGCTTGTAAAGTTTTAAAAATAATAAGCGAACACTCTCCCAATATTGAAGCTCTTTTGCAGTCAGGAGTGTATAAGGCAACCTATAAAGAAGCAGATTTGTTGAAGTTGCAGTTTATAAAAACAGCTTAGAAAATTTTGAATGCTGCATATATTTTGACAGAAAAAGAATAGAAGGAGAAAAACAAGTTGTTTTACTAAAAACGTTGAAAAAGTAATTCAATTAGCCATATTGTCTCTGGCAAATGGAAAAGCAGAGACAATATTTACAGCGAATAGGGCTGTTCTAGCTGAATACGAACTCTATTCATGTATTCAAGTAATTATTTGCCATACAAGGAATACAAATTCTGGCAGCAAAATGGTGTGGTACGCAAGCTGCAAAATTACTGTCAACAGAACAGTGGACAAATCCCTCAGTACATAGGCTGTCAGCTTCATGTTTTAGGCCTAGTACTCAAGCATGCTATGGATTCTGTTTTCGGCAGAAAACGTCTAATCCAAATATTTCTTATCCATTTGTTGCTGAAATTAGCGCAAATTACGAGTCACTTAAAGAGTCACTTGATTCTCAAGATAGTAGTTCAGAAATCATGTGAAAAAACAAAGGATAGAGAGATGACATGAAGTTTTTTACATCATTTGAAGCAAGTATTTCACTATTACGAATGAAATAAAACCTTTCCATTAATTCACTACCAGAGACTGACGGCTTTAAGTAATGCTCTTTGGAATTCAAGTGCAATACTAGCACTTCTGGCATTCCGGAAAATAGAAACGAGAAATTTGAACTTGTGTGTACTTTCCTAGCGAGGACATGCATGGTCTGAAGTATGGTTTTCAGATCAAAGGGACTGGAAAATAGGAAAAGAGATTTTAGCACCTGCTTTGCATAGATACATTGAAGCAGAAAGATGCTTCTTGAGGCACTGGGTCTGTGAAGATTAAGCAATACTTGGTATAGAACGAAGTAACTGCTATGCAGAAAGAGCTATACAAATAATGTAAGATATTGTTCCACGTTGTGAGACTTCAAAGACACTATTAACTGTTTTATTCTCACTAATGATTAAGCATAAAACTTAATTTATGTTTCCTATGCTGTCCTTTATTATCATTTCATATTTTGGACATCTCTATACTCATGCTTACATGCATTGCACTTGTTGGTCTTATGTAACTTTCCATTAAAGTGTTGTGTTATATATATATTAATATATAATATTGGTTTTATGGTTTGGTGGGGAAGGTTTTTCAAATATTTTCAGAAAAGGTTATTTGTGTCATAATACACTCATTAAAAGTCACCTTTTCTTGCCTTGTAAATATGAGGTTACAAAAAAGTCATAACCCTAATGTGCACCCATATATACGGACATATAAACACACATACACACACATAACGAATAAACACACATGTCATACACTCACACTCATTGTGGATCACTTACACCCACGCCAAAAAGATTCTCTTCAAGAATAAAAAAAAAAGAATTTCAAATGTGTTCATTTACTTTACTTGCTGAGCTCCAATTAAACTGGAGTGCTGCGCAATTTGTCATAATTTTTATTAATATTGGCATTTAGAAATTTGAGCACTACCTGCGATAAACACGATGTTGTTGTTTACTTATTTTTATTTTATTTTAACGTATTAATCAATTATCTTTCATCTAATATTCGATGCAGTTCAAGTTCTCATCTCAAGTGTTGTATTGTTTAAAATATATATCTGTTGAGAAGTTTTAAAAATTAAGAATTTTGGATTGGTGCAGTTCTTTATAAGTAAAGAGTTACTTTGTCTTCCGGTTTCGTTCCATTATAGGCAATCCAGTTCTATTGGAGCTCAGTGATTTTGTCATAGATTAGATATTTGTAGCAGCTAATACGAACACTAAAATTTTTAGAAAATCTTCCTTTCCATTCAATTAAGTAAAGCTATGTGTAGAAAAATAACAGGAAAAGATCCGTAATTTGTTATAAATTGTTATAACTCTCTCCTTGCCCTTGGTCTTGCACTATGATTAGGGAAATTCCGTAAACCCAGGTACCGTTTAATTAACGTATTGAAATCAGTTACTTTTGTGAATAAGAGCAGCAAAGTGGTTATGATGAGGCGGGCAGTGTATAAAGAAGGTCATCGTAGTTGTTGATTGTAAATAAATTATTAAATGTTATTCTTCCTTAACCCACGCCTGTGCCATAGTGAATTCCTTAGAGTAATAATATATATATATATAATAATATATACATATATTTATTATATTATATATATATATATATTTTTTATATACATACATTTTAACAAAACTCTAATACTCTTGAATTATTTACACAAGCGTTCGTATCGCCAGCACAACGAATCCTTTATGTAGTGCGTCAGCACCCAAACTGCCAGGTGTGTAATGTAGATGTGTTTATATATCAAGTCAAGAGACAAAGCGCCAAAACATATTTGTTTGTGTCTATTGATTTTATATTATTAAAGTTCTATCGTTTGTCTTTTTTCAGACTCTTCTGTGGCAATAAATTTTGGTGGCTGTTTCCCGCCCACGAGTGTTGTGATAACGCCCACCGGACAGACCAAAACCATGGAGGAGCTACAGGTTGGGGACAGCGTGCTGAGCCTCGCGGGTGACGGGCAGCTAGAGTACAGCGACGTGGTTGCCTTCTTGGACCGTAGCCCTGGCCAGATGACCATGTACTACGTCCTGACCACCGAGTCCGGCAATGCCGTGACCCTGACCCCGAAACATCTCATCTACGTGATGGACGCCCCCACGACACCGCAGAGTAATGACAGCGCGGCTGCGGCACACATCGAAGGGGTGAGAGGGCTCACGGGGCCTTCACCCTCTTACTACGACTTTACCTCAGAACTACCTCGCGTGATCTTCGCCGAAGACGTCACATTGGGCCAGTACATTCTCTTGGCCAAAGACTTTGGGTCCCTGGCTGCCAGTACTTCGTTACCCTTACCTCACAGATTCTACCACCCATCACAAGACGGGGAGCAGCCCCTCTCGCACGACGCAGTGCCTGACAGAGTCGTGTCCATCGAAAAGCGCCCTATACTAGGGGTCTTCGCGCCCCTTACCTCACAAGGAACAATCGTGGTGGACGGCTATGTGACCTCCTGTTACGCCTTCTTGAAAGATGTCCATCTGGCGCACGCAGTCTTCGCGCCTCTGAGGGCTTGCCACGTGATAAGACGCTATCTAAACGAGTGGTTGGAATATTTACATCCTTACTTTGATTGGATGCCCTCTCCCGCGTCCCATCCGGTGGCAGCCAACGGCACATCGTCGTTACAGCACGTGACAGACGGCGCTCATTGGTACGCCCATCTGTTGTACAATTTCGCTGTAAATATAATAGGTATGGATATGTTTATAACAATATGACACTAAAACTTACTTTAATAACAAACAAAAAAAAGTTTGCCTGTATATTTTTTTTTTATTTTGTTTATTTAATTAACGAATGCACTGCATATTAAAGAGGATGGACATTGGGCAAATACAACTATCTACACCACATATAATAAGATGGACATTGGTCAAATACAACTATCTACACCAGATATAATAAGATGGACAATGGTCAAATACAACTATATGCACCACATATAATAAGATGGACATTGGTCAAATACAACTATATACACCACATATAATAAGAAAAAACAACTCAGTTACTTTACAGACATTGCTCATTTTGTATTCACAAGAGTGGTTTTTTCTTGTTAAGAAATTTTTTATTGCATTTTATAATTGTAATTTTCGCTGACATTAAATGATTAAACTGTTTTATGTAGGTCATATTGCCTTGCCACCAAATTGGCATCTCAAACAGAGTATATATTGAGAGATAAATTGTCTGAAATGCCCCTAACAGTTGCAGATATGGGGCAAAGTTTAGCAATAGTTAAAATTTTCTTTTAAAAAGCGATTTATATAGCTATACAACTATTCCGTATCCATCCTTTTTCAGTATGCGCCCGCATGTACCTCTATTGAATGGAAAGCTTGCGTCAAATAACGTGGGCGTTTCCTATTAAGAAAAACATATCAGCACAACAATAGAAAAAAAAATATATATAATTAAAAAAAAAAAAGAGGAACTACTCTAATCTAATCATATAAATTTTGTTACACCTGTAACTTCATTGTGTGTCAGTTATAACCACTGCTAGTAGGGTGTGTTATTATTATTATTTTTCTTTTTTTTTTTACATGTTCGACAGCCATAATAATTAGCGATTGTATAAAAAAAAAAGCAAATGTATTCTAAAAATATCATCTACCTCTTAATCCCTCCTCCCCCCCCCACCAGTGTTGTCGCTAGCGATTGAGGTGGCGCCCGTGGTGGACTCTTAAAAAGTAAGCCAGATGCCGCTCTTGGCTTACGTAAAACTCACCCCCCCTCCGCCCTATCCTAGTTACGCCACTGCCGCCCAATCTAACAGCCTCCCCCCTCCCCAAACCCCATGAAAAAAAAACAGGTACCCGCCCCGCACGTTAAACAACAACACAAAAATTGTAATGATCAGATTTTTTTTTTGAGTGGCTATAAATTTGTGTGTTTTGCAGGAAATAAAAAAAACATTTTTTCAAAGTAATTTATAGTCAACAAACTGATTTAATATGTCAATCAGAAACAAACAGAGTTCATATGTAATAAGTGATTTAATTATAATACACTTAAGTCAATGTACAACTTGTTATTTCTGATTTTACTTTTTTTTTAATTGTTGTTCCAACATTAATGATTGTTGTTTAAACAAGTACACTGGTTGATCCAACATTAATGATTGTTGTTTAAACAAGTACACTGGTTGTTCCAACATTAATGATTGTTGTTTAAACAAGTACACTGGTCGATCCAACATTAATGATTGTTGTTTAAACAAGTACACTGGTTGATCCAACATTAATGATTGTTGTTTAAACAAGTACACTGGTTGATCCAACATTAATGATTGTTGTTTAAACAAGTACACTGGTTGTTCCAGCATTAATGATGGTTGTTTAAACTTGTACGCTGGTTGGTTCAACAGTAATGAAAGTTGTTTAAACAAGTACACCGATTGGTTGGTTGTTTCAACAGTAATGAAAGTTGTTTAAACAAGTACACTGATTGGTTGGTTGTTTCAACATTCGTTTATCACAGTTCACCTCATCAGGTCTGTACGGACATTCACCATACAAGTCTTTCGCATGAAAAACTTTTTTTTTAACCTCATGACAACATGTGTACTAATTAATCAGATATGGAATGTATTTTGTTTTCCACCCAATCACATTTTTTTTACTAATACTCTCGTAATTATAATTTGATTTGTTCACACATTTCTGGCATTAGCTTATTTTTATTTTAAAATTCAAACTAATAATTGCCTCCACACTACAGTATTTCAATTAATTGGCCAATAATAAAATAGGCTTAGATGTAATAAAAAGAGACTATCGCTAGATTAAGTTGTAAGCAAAGCAATATAAACGTAGTAATTAATTATAAAAATATCTAACTGTCAGACATATAGATAAAACTTAACAAATAGAAATAACATTAAAAAATAACCGAATGAAACAGACTCCAAAACTTTGTTTTAATATTTTGAATCGTGTTTTTGTATTTTTTCTGTCGTTAAATAATACAACACAATTCCACGTTGCTCGACTGAACGGCTGTGTTTTAAAGGTGTACATATTACTTTTACTGTTTCTTTTACACTATGGTGTCAATATTTTTATCAGCCAATACATTTTTTATATGTTTTTATTATAAAACATTGTTTTGCTTTTTCTTTAAGTCGTTGTAATACCAGTTCGGTTGTTTTTTCATTTATTATTCGAGCTAACGTTAAAAAAAACTGATGCTAATATTTCTGAGGCAAAAAAAACCGACAGGGCCAAGGTGTAAAGGGGCGGATTTAGGTCGGTTGATACATTCTATAGGGCACAAAGTTGTGATAGGTATGGGTCCTTACGATTCAGGACCCCAGTAAGCATCCCTTCTGCTTCCTCTGTTAAATCTACCTCTGGATATGAACGTCACTAGTATAGGAGGCCCATCTCACTAGTAAAGGTGGCCTATATCACTAGTACAGGTGGAGCATCTCACTAGTTTAGGTGGCCCGTATCGTTAGTACAGGTGGGGCATCTCATCTCACTAGTATAGGTGGCCCATCTCATCTTACTAGTATAGGTGGCCCATCTCATCTCACTAGTACAGGTGGCCCATATCATCTCACTAGTACAGGTGGCCCATTTCATCTCACTAGTACAGGTGGCCCATCTCATCTCACTAGTATAGGTGACCAAACTCATCTCACTAGTATAGGTGGCCCATCTCATCTCACTAGTAAAGGTGGCCCATCTCATCTCACTAGTATAGATGGCACATCTCATCTCACTATTATAATTTGCCCATCTCATCTCACTAATACAGGTGGCCCAACTCATCTCACTAGTACAGGTGGCCCTTCTCATCTCATTAGTACAGGTGGGCCATCTCATCTCACTAGTAAAGGTGACCCATCTCATCTCACTAGTACAGGTGGCCCTTCTCATCTCATTAGTACAGTTGGCCCATCTCATCTCACTAGTACAGGTGGCCCAACTCATCTCACTAGTATAGTGGCCCATCTCACTAGTATAGGTGGCCCATCTCAACTCACTAGTATAGATGGCCCATCTCATATCACTAGTATAGGTGGCCCATCTCATCTCACTAGTATAGGTGGCCCATCTCACTATTATATCGATCGTTTAATTTTAATTTTATTGAACACGTGGTTGTCTTAGAGCGCCCCCCCCACCACAAAGATCTTCTGTCCAGACGGCCCTGAAATCTGGTGACTATTACAACGGCGAGTAGAACACACTGTACTTAGTTGCCAACTGGCCAGTTTTTTTTTATTTATTTGTTTGTTTTTTTTTTTGCTGTAAATTTTTTTATTTTTAATTTTGTTAAAAATATCAATTATTACACCATTGTCCACATTATTATTTAAGGGATGCCCCATTTGAATGTATTTCTTCATGTCAATATATATTTTTATATTATTATTATTATTCTAACTATTTACAAGTAATTGGTTTGGTCACTTCACTGAAAGTTTCAATATTTTAGTTGGCATTACGGTTCTATCAAACGGTTAAAATAACATTGGGTAAAATAACAGATAACAAGTGCTGAGGTTGACAACTTCCAGTTAGTTTGTTCGACATGTTTCACTTTGTATTTATTTTTTATGCAGGTTATTGGGTTAATACAACACGCACTTAATAATGTCAGCCATATTTTTTTTTATTAGTAAACATAATTGTTGCTTTTTTTTCCCCACACAAAAATAACAACAAAAATACTTTATTTTTATTTATTTTTGTAATACTTATTTTATTTATAGCCATTACAATTTATGTCATTGTAAGACTTTTGAGTCGCTTGTTACACGTTTTTTTTTCTTCTTCTTTTATACCTTTAAACAAATTCATCCTCGGGAAACTGATGTCGTACATTCAGAGACGAAGCAGTAAATATTGGACCCCCCCCCACACACACATATAATAAAAGTAGTCTTCATACATGGTCTAAGGTTGGGTTTCGAGGGTATAAAGCTGTTCGTTGCGCCCCCCCCTGACGATTAGGGGGCCACGTACGCACGTCTTATGTTCCAGTCGTTAGGTACCACTGAATTTGGAAGGGGCGCTGAAAGAGCATTGTTAAATGTTTTAGCACTTTTTCAGATAGGGAGGAAGGCGCCAAATAATGTAACTTGGACAGACGACGCCATAATAGATACAGCTCTGGTAACCTCCATAAGTTTCTATATAAATAATAGCGTTGTGGATTCTGCGTTAAATCGAAAGTTAAAAATTAATACAACAATATTCCAGTTTAAAATTGTCAAACGTAAACAATAGTAATAAATATCATGAAAAAATCGGATCTGTCCGAAACCAAAAATAACCTAGCCTTCTTATCAAACCTAAGGGGACATAACTCTATGAAACGGTTTTGCAGGGTACAGCTAGAAAAGGTTGTTTTAAAAAAGACAAGAAGAAATGTACAGACTTCATAGATTCAGAATTCAGACAGTATAGCGAGTTTCTATTTCCTTAAGAATAACAGGACTGGTTTAAACGTTTTCAATATATACAGACGTACCACATCATATTGAGAAAATCTCTTTACTTGCGTTTTTATGATTACGATATTTAGAATGTTGTTCTTTAGCCATGTTTAAACTACGTATGACCTCTTCTAACATATTTTATGACATATCGTCCTTTTAAAAATGTCTTTTTTTTTAAATTAGAAATAAAACTGTATTTTAATCATGAATTTCGTTACACTTTTATTTTTTTATTTATTTTTTATTTTTTATTTTTGTATGTGTGTATGGATCCAAATTCTACGAATAGTTTTGAAAATAAAGCTGACAAAAAAAAAACAGCCTTTGTCGTGACAATTTTGCTCTTTGTAGACTTGACTCAAAATAAAGTACAAGGTGTATCTTATAACAAAAAGTATATATTGTTTCACTTACATGATACTTTTGTATCATGGTCTTCTATGATAAGCTGAAAAGAGCAAAGATAAGTTGTATTTAAACAAAACACAAGTGACGTGCAACGCATAGATTTGGTACATTTATTTCATTTTATCAGTAAATATTTTAATAACTGACTTTTTTAAAATTTACTCGCGTCTAATGCCAACAAATTTTAGGATACACTTGTAATGTATTCAAATATTTGTATTTTCATACTGACAGAAATGAAGATTGAAATGCAATTTATTATGTATGATGATATTATTTCTTTTATTATTTATACTAAAACTGTTTACTAAATAAATGTCTCAACATTGGAAATTTGCTGAATATTATTCTAAAATGACTCAAACATATTTGTGCTTGTAACAAAATTCTGAAAAAAAAAGTTGTCTAATGTAAATTTGTGGTCTAGGCTTTACACAGAAATGTACTATTATATATAAAAAAAAATCTTTTCAAGTTAATAAATAAAAACAAGAAAACATTCACAATAAATTGTGTCAATTATTTGTCTAGATTTGTATTCGAGTATTTGTCTAGATTTGTATTCGATTATTTGTCTAGATTTGTATTCGAGTATTTGTCTAGATTTTTATTCGATTATTTGTATAGATTTGTATTTGATTATTTGTCTAGATTTGTATTTGTATGTTACATTACATCTAGAGTGATGAATACTATAAAGGTGCTGGGGATGGAGTTGGTGGGGAGGCGCATGCTTAAGAACAATTTGCTTGGACCCTAATCAGAAAGATTTGTATTTTAAATTAGAGTTGGAAGCGTTGTTTGTGGATTTTTCTCTTTTTTTTGTGCTGACATTTTCTTGCAAGCCCGACCTCGTCAGGCTGCTCTTACATTGCCCACCAGCATCTAGCCCAAAGGTGCATCGAACAAGTTGGTACAACGGGGAAAGGGGGGGGGGAGGCATCTGTTCACATATGTGTGTTTTGTATAACAAGTTTAATGTTGAAATACAGGCGATTAGGTTTTTTTCAGTAAAGCCGTCATTACGGATAGGCAAAGTAGGCATAGGCAAACACATAGCCCCCCCCCCCCGAGCGCTCTAGCCCCTCCCTCTCTCCCCCCTCTACCGTGTAAATTTCTATAAATATAAAGCTAAAATGGTTTTGAAAAGTACTTTTGTCTAGGGCCCCCACATACCTATGAAAGTCTCTGCCTATTCACCCCTCCCCCCACACACACGCACACACGCACAAACAAAGATCAAAGAACTACTCTGTGAATAAGAGTTTAAATGATATGTGACTTAAATAAGGAAAAAATGCGAATCGGTGTAAGTAGGTAATTGTATTTTCATCTACAAGTCAAGGGTCCTATCTCTCAGGAGTCATGTCGAGTGTAATAATTTGCTATGATATGATTAAGGATTAAATGGATATATTTTATTAAAAATGTATTAATGTTATCTACAACTGTTTGAAATGAAAATACTGTACAAAGTCCAAAAGCCTGCTTAGTGTAAGGACCCAAATTTTCTTTCAACGGTCATGAACGTAATTATAAAACTTTGATTATTTTTTTTTTCGTGTGGCGTGGCGCTCTTCCTATGTATGAGTGAAGTCCATGTAAGGATGAGATCAAATCTCTTAGAAACCATAAACCTCTAATGGGACAGATTTCATGGTGCCCTTCTTTCATTCCCACCATAGCCGATAGTGCAATGGCCATGTAGGCACCACTGGAGATATAGAGGGAACGTAAGGCATATATCCATTGGTCCTTACAGGAGATCGAACCAGGGACCCTCAAGTCAACAGTTGAGCTCTTTTACCACACGATCTTCCTATATCGCCATCCATCGCTGACGTATATCTTGGAACAATGATGGGTATCACAAAGATTCGAACCCTGACCCTATCAAATTTATTGCCTCTGAATCATACTTTTCATAGTTGTCAGAATATTACAATGTAACTAATACCTCTCTACGTACAATCTACTCATTATCACACAAAAAAGAATCAGATATATTTTTTAAAGTAAATAAGTGTTTAACTACACGCAATGGGTTAATGTGGAAGTCCAATATGCAGAAGAGGCTTCAAGTAAGCATAAATAATAATCTCTAAACTACCTGCAAGTGGTTTCTGTCTCTCACGTTGATGATGAAAATAGACGCAGATTATTTCTGATGACTTAACTTTGTGGTTGGAGAGTAAGGATTTTAATGTTGGGAATCGTTGGAGGAAAACAAATTTATTGTGTTGATTGGAATGTCTGATAGGATGGAGTCACTCGGTGCAATAAAAGGATGTCGGCGATGTAAGAAGTGTTTAAGATATGTGTGTGATATGATTTTTCTTTAAATGTATATGCTGGATGCGATGTTCATTTAACTGAGATAATGTATCTGAAATAGTCTCCGTGTAGGAGTGTACAGGTTGTAGACAGACTAATAGCAACAGATATGGAACTTTAAGAGGTTGTAAGAGTGCTAAGATTTGTCCTGTCTGTGCTAGACTAAATAAGTTGAATTGAGTTATGTGAGTGCACTTTCTCTTAAAGTTTATCTGGTTGGTTTGTACGCTCTCTCTCTAGTTTGTCTCTCTCTCAGGCTATATCTAGTTTGTCTGTCTCTCTCAGCCTATATCTAGTCTCTCTCTCTCTCTCTCTCTCTCTATCAGGCTATATCTAGCTTGTCTCTCAGCCTACATCTAGTTTGTCTGTCTCTCTCAGCCTATATCTAGTCTCTCTCTCTCTCTCTCTCTTTCTCTCTCTCTCTTTCTCTCTCTCTCTCTCTCAGCCTATATCTAGCTTGTCTCTCCTTATATGCCTACTTGGATAGGATAGCCCATAGATATTATATCTATAGGATCGCCTATCTGTTAAGTCCCTGTTAGGGTGAGGTGTAATTCTCTTATATTTTAGAATGCTCTTCTTTCATCCCAATCATAAGCGATAGTGCAATGGCCATGGAGGCACCACGAGAGACAGAGAGGTAACTTTCACCATGACCTGATAAATGTTCTTGGTTCTCATCGGATATCGAACCTGGTCCCTCACACCGATAGTAGTACGATTAATATCGTTCGGCCAACCCCCCCCCCCCCCAGCATGGGATATATAAAGTGTTGTTTTCGTCGACGAAAAGTAAAACTAAAACTTTCGTTAACGAAAATGTTGACTTGTCGTCAACGAGAACTAAAACTAAAACTAAAATTAACAGCAAGACTAAAACTAGACGAAAACTAAATCTGGTAGACAAAAGACTGAATAAAAACTGAAACTAAAGCTCCCCAACGAAATAGAAACTAAAATCCCCATTTATCCTTCTTTTCCGGTACTGCGGTCTGCGGGCGAACCATCTATTCTACGAAATTATTATGACCTAGGACATATCTAATTTCTTTGATGATCGCGCATGCGCATCAACTGGGCGATAATATAAGCAGGGTTGTTAACAATACTCTAAATTTGTATCGTCAATATATAGACCATCATTTCAAAATGATCATAGCTTAGCCTAGAACGTAATGGCATAAAAACACGCCCACCCAATGAAACCAGGCGATCTACTGCAGCACTAGCCGTAAGTCCAGTGTTCAGTTGCAGGTATAGTTTCTTAATGCTTTGGTAGACTGCTAATGCCAGCATTTCTGATGAATTATTTTCAAGATATCTGTCTACTTCAGCAGCACGTATCTCGTTACTCCCGGTGACACTCGGTGGAATTCCACATACGATTAAGTCTGCTAGTCTACAATACTCTACAGTCTACAACATAGTCAAAAATTGAGTCATGGCATTGGCACATGACACAATGTGATAGTGTGATTTATAATGTGACATTGGAGTGAATGGACACAGTCTCAGTACACTGAGCTGTCATCTCTGTGACTACTATTATTATACTTCAATCTGTTTCAACAATCGGTCATGAACAATTATGTTATTTGTTATTGGTGTTTACCAGAATAAAACTAAAAGTGAAACTAAAATGAATAAGACGAAAACTAAAACTCTGGTGTTTTTGTCGACGAAAACTAGAACTAAAACTAAAATTGGGCCTAAAACTAAAACTAGACTAAAACTAAAATTATTACAGAAAAAAATGCAATAAAAACTGAAACTAAAATAGGACCTGGGACTAAAACAACATTAGATATATATTTCTCTTCTTCGCCCAAACTTGCGAGACAACGGCAGCAGCCTGAGAGAATCATCATCATATATAATATTATTCATTTCCAGTGTGCGTTAAATCGAAAGCGGAAAACAAGAATTCAAAATGGCGTCATCCCCTGAGTCTCGATTCAACTTTTCTTTTTGAAATATCTACAGTTTTCAATAGTTTCTGTGCTTTTAATTATAAAATGTAAAAGTCCCCAATATTAAAAATTAATAATTGCATATAATTTCATTCAAATCATTGTAGTTTTTATTACAACAGAGCATTTTAACATCGTCAGATGTAAACAATAGTAATAATCGAAAATCTCCGACGTCGGCGACGATAAGACTATTGACCGCGTTTTCGTATCTAATTTCGTAAATAAAGTCAATATAATATTTTAAAAAAGAAATTCTGCAAATTTCTATACTAAGTTCTCAGCTTTTATAATATTTATTTTTTTAAATAAATACGGCTTTGAATTATTTCTTAATTACAAAATAACAATATAGGCCTAAAAAACTAGGTCAAACGGCAATGAAAACATAACCCAGCAATATTTTTCTTATAGTACATTAAAATTGCTACTTAATTTGGTTGGCGCGGTGGCAGGGTGGTTATGCAGCTTGGACATAGTTCACTTCTATGCAAACTCTCCGGGTTCGATTTCTCCCAGTGACATTTATTTTTATTGTTTTTTTTTCCAGAATATATCCTTTTTGTTATTTTAATGAAAAGTAACTAATTAGATCTCTTTGACATTTTTTTAAATTTAAATAATTTATCTTTTAGGATGTTGTAAGAACAAGAAACAACAACTAATTAGATTTTAAATTATTTCATAACTTAAAAAATAAAAAACACAGAGGCGTAACTATGGTGGGGGGGGTCCAAAATCGAAAGTCCCACCGGGCTCCAGCTTGAGGGGAGCCCCAAAAATTATTTTTTACATTAAATATTAAGTACATAATCTCATGCCATGGTATCGAATGTCAAAATGCAGGGCCCCAAATCTTAGGTTCGGCAATTGCTTAACAAGTCTATTTTCCTGCAAAGGCTTTGCGGGGTACAGGTAGTTCCTGAATAATTCCCGAATACGTCACAGAAAGCAAGACGCGTTCAACAATATATATATATAGATTTCTCGCGTTTGTAGAATTCCCGAATATGTCACAGAAAGCGAGACGCGTTCAACAACGTTTGACAACTCGCGTTTTTTTCTAATTTCTTTTATAAAACCGGATTATTTTAATTTCTCATCCCCAGTCGCGGTAAATTCTGCATTCGTTTAACCGCGGAAAATGAGGGAATGCTGTACATAAAATAACATTAGCATGTCAACTGATTATTGTAAAAAAAATAAATAAAAAACAAAACACATTTAATAATACAACTATGTGTCAAGAATAAAGTAATATTGAACTAATTTCCAATTTTAGGATTCAAAAAATGATGTATAAAATAGATAAGATGTGAAAATGCTGTGGCTGGGACCGGCGCTAACATTAGGCTAAAAGTGGGTCAAGAGAACACATTCAACGCTGAAGTGTAGAAAATAAAATATTGGATATGGTGAAAATCTTTCGTTTTGATATCTTTGTGCTGCTGTTTAGGGGAAAATCCCGACTAGGTAAATTATAAATATGTATTACAAAAAAACATTAACTAACATCTATATGTACTGAATAGTATCAAAATAACTCTATAGTGTGGTGGGGGAAGGGGTGGATTGAGGCAGACCAAAAATAAAAACAATACAAATCAAAACGGCCCTCCCCCGAAATATGTTTGTTAGAAACTGAAAGAAAAAAATTACATTTCAAAGAAAAATATCATGATCTTTAAAAAAGCCATCAAATATATATCTAACCAATAAAGAGAAAATTAAGTCTGGGAGCTCATCGAAAATCAAGGCATCCAAAACATTAACTAAAAATCTGTAAACAAAAAAATAAAAAACAAGTTGCTGGAAGGTAGCCGATAGTGACTATAAAGTCTGCAACTTGATAGGTCAAAGTTCAACGTTGCATACCATGTATGTCTGCCAGTTATTTAGTTTGATTGCTTATTTAAAAAAATAATTACATTAATTATATTGATTGAAAAGGCGGCGTATGTTACGCCGCGGGATGACTAGTATATATATATGTAAATTAAGTTTGAGAGGGGAAAAAATAGGGGGGGGGGAGCAAGACAACAGCTCCGTGAACATAATTAAGTTGATGTAGATCTTTTTTTTTAAGAGTGGGAAAAGAAAGATAATCCAGCATTTCTTTTATCACTTAAGCTTCAAAAATTGTCTTTTCTTAAATAAATCAACAATCTACAGAAAACAAAAAGAAAATTTGAGCTAGTGTAATGATTGTGTTTAGCTTTTCAATTTGATTTAAACTATAATGACAATGGCTATTTATTTCGTCAGTAGTAACCGTTCTAAAAATATAGGTAGTGCAGGTGATCCAAGGCCACATTATCGAGAGGTTATGTGAAGTTATTACTTACCTGTCCTGTGAGCCTAGAGACATTTGTACAAAATATAATAATTACGGTAGATAAAATTACTAGAACGTAGGTACGTGAAAAAGGTTACAAACCATCTGTGACACCAATGAATCACTCATTATATTATTCATATAAACACTAAAGATATTAAAAACAATGATTATAACCATTTTATATCAGCGTAAACAAAAACAGTAATTAACATTTAGGCTACTTTATTCACTTGAAGAAATATTGCACTTGGCTAATTTTTTTTTCAGAAGCACGGACTCACAAACGCTCACACGTGCGTGCACTAGTGCATGCGCCCTCACCTTCTAAGTCATTGGTGGGCTAAGCAAATGGTTAGTTAACCCCAATGGCAAAAAGTGTCAAATCTGACAATATCAAAGAAATCTAGTAAAGGTTTCATGACTGGCTGTCACCTAAGTGAGCTAATTAAACAATAAAGACAAAGCTTTCATTTTATAATCAGAATAGAACAACGAGAAGCTAAGCCCAAACTCTCTGTTTAGTGACACCCCCCCCCCCCACTTTCCAATACATAGGGAAGGCGCGGCACTCTCAAAAAATGGCGGGGTGGGGGGTTAAAGGCCTATTCCGATATACATTTAACACACTTACATTATTATATTATTATGCATTCCTCTTCCTTACAGTTTTCAATTAAATCGATGCATGTGGGATGACTATGGAGTAGGTCTACACTCTACAGTATGAATGTGGGATGACTATGGAGATATGTCTACACTCTACAGTATGAATGTAAACATACTTTAACTCAGTGTTTGTTTGTTTGTTTTTTTTAAAAAAAAAAAAATAGGTGCCGGTACTGAGTGATGGATTGCCTAAATTTTAGCTAAAACCCAGCGTCTAGTTTAGTTCTTATTGCGCACAATTTTAAGATAATTCAAATTTAACAAATTAATAATATAATAAATTAATAATAAACGCTAAAATACAAGAAAAGTAATACATTTTTCCCCACATTGAAAAAGGTGCCGGTACGCCGTACCGGTGCGTACCGTCACAAAAAAAGCACTGCTTAGCCTATATAAAATCATATGATTTTGTGTTCCGGCTTTAACTAGCTCAGAGCCCTGTGTGTGGGTCTTATTCTTATATATGGCGTGGGTAGGTACTCTATCTGAGTACTATTTTCATTATAATTGTGAAAAAAGATGAAAATGACAATTTATTGTGATGAAAGAAAGTTTAAAAATGTCGATGGCCTCCTAGACCTAATCATGCTGAAACTCTTATTAATATTTTAAAAATAGTATCTTCAATAATTTCCGGTCTTACGAAAGTTATACTTTTTATGGTTTTAAGTAAACAACAACCAGGATTCGGGATTACTTGCCTTATATGGGAAAAAAATGCATACAAATCGGTTTTAAGCATAGATCAATATCTATGATATGAAGTAAAAGATAAAAGGGGCTTTTCGGGTCTATCGCGATATATTTTTTATGCCTTGTTTTCTCTTTAGTAAGTGAACGTTTGGTTTATCTCTTACTTAACCTCTTTCTAGGCCGACTAAGCCTTTCTTTATTGCTTCTGTAAACGACTATTTGATTGTTTGCATTGAAAAAAAATTAAGCAATCATTAATTCATCGGGGCTGGCATTTCTGATTTACGAAATTAAGTTTGTCACCGCTTTCTTGTCTTAGATTAGCTGCAACGTTAAATATTATTAGTGCATGGTTTTCTTGAGTGACTTGAGTAAGTACCTAAGAACTTATATTACTATGATTACCACATAATATTGAATGATATTGCCAAATATTTTTAATCCTCCTTTTAAACAGTAGAATAGACACTATTGTAAGTTTAGTATTGAATAGTACTAGTAGTAAAACTATATAAAGTTTACACATTTTTTTTTTAGTTTCTTGTAAACATAACAGTTTTAACATAACACCCTCTTGACACAGAAAGAATGATTCATATCTTACAAAAATATTTTTAACTTTATTTAAGAATTAAGATAGCTAAAATGCTCATTATTGAAAAAAATAAGGCAAATTAGGCTAATTAGCGGGTAAGCATAAATTAATATGAGAATATCGATTTTCTGAAGTACATCATGATCATGTGATGATGATAATACTTTACTAGAGTATAGATAATATCACAGAATATATATCATGCAGAAATGTTTACGTCAGTCCGCCCACAAAATAAATAGTTATTTCTTATGACGTCATTGCAAAGATCTTGATCTGAATCAAACACAATGAACTGAAAAATTACTCGCTAAAAATCCTAACGTACTAAAATTAAATATTTACTTTACCTGTGTTTCAAAAAAAATAACTTAACATTATTCCTGTTTATTATCATTACAATTATTGCTTAGTTTATCAGATAATTTATATATATATCTTTATAAAACCTATTAAACAAACAATTATTTTCATTTCTTTCAGTTTTATTAGTGATAAAAGTTATGGCATCAACAGAGGTATCAGATCCAACTAATAACCCCATTCCTTTTGATGACGATTATGTTACAGCCCCTGTAATTGAGTGCACCTTATTCAAAGCAGTAAGAACCAATAACCTCACAGAAATCTCACATTGTCTTCGTAATGGGTTCAGCATCAATCATATACTCAAAGGTAAGAGCAGTAGTATTAGATCAACTGTTCATTGCAGATAATAGTAAAACTTAGCTTATAATTTATCATTTATTACAAATAATATTTTTTTTTATTGTTCTTATCATTATGAGTTATAAATAAAGTCGTACCTCCATGTATGAGCACCCCAAAACTCAAACTAGGATTAAAAAAATAATAAGTGACATGGAATATGACTGGCATTTTAGAATTCAAACACCAAGCATATAGTAAATGTGTATATCAAGT
This sequence comes from Bulinus truncatus, assembly GCA_021962125.1. Lineage (NCBI taxonomy): Eukaryota > Metazoa > Mollusca > Gastropoda > Planorbidae > Bulinus > Bulinus truncatus. The sequence goes on along the minus strand of JAGDYQ010000003.1, from coordinate 16,173,548 downwards.
TCCCTTAACCCTAAAGGGCCATCAGGGCAGATGAAGTGTAGAATTCATCAGTTTCTGTAACCACTGCATGTGAAGGGACTGTGTAGTTAGCCGCCTTTACTTCCCTAACTATTGTTGGGTACCCATTTGAAGCTGGGTGGACTTAGGGACATCAGACTTAATTTCATCTGGAAGAATTACCTTGGTTCTCATAGAGGATCGAATCTGGGATTCTCAGGTCGATCATCAAGAGCTCCACATTGCTCGGCCATCCGTCCAGCACTAATGTGTATATTGATACTTACTTTGTCCCAACACTACGGTCACTGACATATAATTTGTGCATTTTATATTTTATCAATAGCTGTAGAAAAAGCATCACTTGCTTTTTTTTCAATTATTTTTAGGCTCATTTTAATTTTTTCTCAGTATTTTGTGTATTTTTAAAAAAAAATATTATTGCAGCTTTGTGTATTTGTCAGTCACATGTTCTATATTTAGCTATAAATTTAAATTACTTAACGCAAACATCAGTTTTAAAATATATTCCATAATACCCAAAAACTAACTAAACTAGGCCTAGCTTCTAAAATTTTTTAATGATTAGTGTTAGAGTAAATTTAAGATAATAAATGTGTTTAGTAATTATTTTAGATGCATTATTTTTTTTTTAACTAGATGGAGATGATGTATATACAGTTTCAGATCAAAGCCGAATGGCACGAGCTTTGAAGTTAAAACAATATACTGCATTACATATGGCAGTTATCCATGGAACACTAGAGGTAATAAATTAAAAGTATATTATATTAAAGATTTATACTAATTGGTTTTGAATCTTTTTTTAAGAATTCTTAAAATCTCTGATAATGAATTCTGAATATATATATTGTAATAAGGGAGTTGAAAGCTAAATTTCTTTCTATATGGCAGAGCTCTTCATTTTTGGGGCAGACATATTCACAAGACAAAAACATGTGGACTTTCTGAAGTACGAATGGGTTTTCAAAGTCATTTACATATATTCACTTACCTTCATTACTCTTAAGTCTAATTTGCGTAGCTTCCATTGAAGGGAATTAAAGCCACAATTTTAGCAGGAAACCCACTGAACATCTATTAATTTCAAATGAATTAGCGCATTAATTAATTTTAATTCTAATTAAAACTCTTTTTTAAAAATTTGCTTTGACATATGATTGTGTTTTACACTTATTGTTTGCATTCTTCAATACATTTTTCATGTTCTATTTCGTGATTATGTCTGCCTGTTGCGCAGGCTTTGAATAACATAGATAACTTAATAGTGTAAGCCTGAAACAGATTTAGTGTGGCAGAGGATGAAGTTAACATATCAGGTATTAAAGATTTTGGGTTCAAAGTGTTTTTTTAACTTGAAATTATGGGAGTAGATGGTGGAACTAAACAAATTATGGGAGTAGATGATGGAACTAAACAAATTATGGGAGTAGATGATGGAACTAAACAAATTATGGGAGTAGATGATGGAACTAAACAAATTATGGGAGTAGATGGTGGAACTAAACAAATTATGGGAGTAGATGATGGAACTAAACAAATTATGGGAGTAGATGGTGGAACTAAACAAATTATGGGAGTAGATGGTGGAACTAAACAAATTATGGGAGTAGATGGTGGAACTAAACAAATTATGGGAGTAGATGGTGGAACTAAACAAATTATGGGAGTAGATGGTGGAACTAAACAAATTATGGGAGTAGATGATGGAACTAAACAAATTATGGGAGTAGATGATGGAACTAGACAAAGAATGGGAGTAGATGGTGGAACTAAACAAATAATGAGAGTAGATGATGGAGCTAAACAAATAAAACTACTTCACAACAGCCCATTTGATAAAAAATGCTTTGAACAGGAAGATTCACTTCATTAGGTTTTGTCATTACTTTTTGTGCTTCAGCAGGCTTTTCTACTAGTGTAAGTCACAATTTCTAGGCCCTACTGTATTTTATGGACTATGAAATACACCAGACTTAAAAGTGGCACCTAGTTTTTAGAGCAGGAAACAAGCAAAAATATTATAACAGCATTAGGCTATTAGGTGCACTGGGCCATGTTATCCTATGTATGCACTGTAGTCCTAGAGGTATGTACTGTTTTCCTAGAGGTATGTACTGTAGTTCTAGAGCTCCCTGACTCAAAGGGCCAAAAATTTCTGACAAAATATATCTAAATTTATTTTCATTTATTTCTTTCTAGTTATAATCATACATTTTTACAAAATTCAAGATCTTCGTAAATAAAATAATTAGACGATATAAGTTGCCAGACGTATTGTAATTAAAGTATCACATCTTTAAATAACTCCTTCCATAATAATTTATTTTCAATTGACAATAGTGCAAGAGATGATAGTCAGACCTGTTGCATCTTTCAATGCAAGCTGTGTTTTTTTTGTTTTCAACTTAGAAAATACAAGATCATCTTGTGAACTAGTGCCTAATATAGAGAGAGAAATCATTAAAGTAACAACAACAGACTGATGTGGCTATTGATGCCTTTGTTTTATAAGCCACTACTTCTTTACTTGATTGTGATTTTTAAAGACAAAATTAAAAATTTTTGTGCAGTATATTGTAACCTTCTATTAAGTTTTAAATCCTACTATTTAGTCTGTCTGTGATAAAGTCAAACTGTTGAAATACAGAAATGATCATGAGCTGTCGAATTTGAAACAATTTCAGTTGTACACATCACTTTGTAGTTTGCTTGCATTGGTTAGTTTTTTTCTGATGTATGAGATCTTTTGCCTTGATTTCCAATGTTTTAGAGTATCTGCGTTTATCATGAAAGTACTTTGTGAAACAATCATACAGTTTTATGACAGTGCACTACTTAATGCCCGGCTCCTATAAATGCTTATAAATCACACATATCAATGCAGTTACAAAATGGTCTAGGTTAGGGAAGTTATGCATATTGCAAAAGGTTTATATGATAATTGCCAAACTGAGAGTAAATTTTTCTTAAGTTAGGGGCCACCTTTACAAAAGTGCCCAGGGCCTTAATATGGCGTTCATTTTCCCCACCACTTATTGGGGGAGATGTGCCTCTTATAGTCCCATATAAACAGAAACGTATTTCTCAAGTATCATTATAATTTATTCTTTTTTTTTTTAATTTCAGATAATAGAAGCCTTGTTGGCTCAGGGAGCTGATATAAGTGCAGAAGATGCCAATAAGTTTACACCTATACTGACAGCAGTCGCTGTGCAGCGTCCTGATATTGTTCGTCTTCTAATTAGAAAAGGTTAAAGCTTTATGAAAAGATGGCAAATTGTGCTTGTTAAAATTTTCATAAAGTACTAAACTGTTTTGCATGTAAAGAAATCTCATGTACAGGCCAAAGTTTATAATTTTTTTACCAGCTTTGAATAAAGTATGAATAAGAAATTCTCTTAACGAATCAGTAGTGTAAAGGTTTTAAGGTTGATGTAATGTTAATGTTGGGGTCTGACTGCAGTTGCAGTTAGATTGAACTTGGAGGCGTACTGTGGTAGCGTGTCTCTTATTCCGCACACAAACAATTCTTGAATTAATGCTCAACTCAATGTTGCTGATTCATTGGTACATTTATTTGACAAAGACATTAATGTAGTAAATATGTTAAATGATAAAGGCACGTCTTAGAAAGATCAAATAATATCCATGAGTTGCTACGTGAAAGTAAATATATTAACTTCTTCTAGAGTTAATAACATGTCTTATATCTTCATAATCTAAACAGCAACTAACTCAATCTACAAAGCTTGTCTCTAAGCAACTTAATATATGACGTCAACTAGAAAAAACTACGTCACATAGTAACATAAAAATTAACACTCTCTTGAGCTACTAGAAAAGTGTGATTAACACACATGCACAAACCAAAATTAATTAATGAATACTTAAATCAACTTTAACTCCTCGACAAGTAGCAATGTATTTGCCACTATAAATGCCCTAACGCTTTTTAAACCTTGTATGTTCAAATATAAACAAGGAAAAATAAAACAAATGTTCTGGTTAACTATGAAGTATCTGAAACTGCCTAAAACTGATAGCATGACTGAAAGCTTAATTTTCTGTGATCCACAACAGCAGGACTCAATTATCAGAATCTGTCAAAGAAAATGGAACATAATACATATAGATGTCATAACAGCGTGATTAGAACTGAAATAACTAAACATTAGCACTGCAGTACTATATTGATTCCATATTTTCATAAGAACTGTTTGGTAGATTTGTTTTCTAACTTTTAAAAGAGCAGTTGTTTATAAAACTATATAACACACATCTCTTGCACTTTAATAGGTTCCCTTAAACATTTATATTACATAATTGTATGACATATTTTGCACATAATTAACATGTTTTTTTAAATGTAAAGAATTAGTTAACGGGACTCCATATTATTTTTTTCTGGGGTCCAACTATAGATGTGCATGCGCTCTAGCGCTCTAGACAGACATTATTTTTTTACGGCTGTGATGTGCGCATACGTGATAGCCGGACTCCGAATTTTTTTTTTTGGGGTCCGGCTATAGATATTGCTTCTAATCCTAACCCCCTAACCCTATTCCTAACCCTAGCCCCGAAAACAAAAAAAAATTTAATAATATGCAGTCCGACTGCCGCACATGCGCAATCTAGCTGGACCCCGGAAAAAGATAATACTTGGAACCATAGCCACTTCCTTTAAAAAATTTCAATTTTTTTCATCTGAAATATTTGATTCCTATTTACCTAAAGAGAGAAATATTTGTCCTGATTAGGAAAATTAAGTATAATAATTTGATCTTTTTTTATGGAGAATATAAATCCCATGTACATGTATTAATTATTTTCTTACTCAGGTGCCAATGTCAATAATGGAAGTACAAGCGGAAGAACACCATTAATAATTGCCATAGAAAATAGAAGCTTGACGATCGTGGAAGATTTATTGGCTGCTGGTGCTGATCCCAACCTGTGTGATGCTCAAGGTACAACACCTTTGTTCATGTGTCTTAAAACTAAAGAAAATGTCAATTTGAGAATCATTGAGGCATTATTACAAGGTAAGAAAACTAAAGTGTCCACTTTTCTTTTTATAAATAGTTATAGAGTATCATGGTTGTTTATTTTAGTATATCAATTATATAATTAAGCATGTCATTAAAAAGTTATCTGTTAAGTATTTTTAAAGTAAAGTACATTCAGAAATGAGCTGTGGCTTTGGCCAATGTTCTTACCAATGTTGATATTTGTGTGTAATTTATAAAACCCCTCAAGCTATGATGTGTAAAATATTGACTGATGTATAATCTTTGTTTAAATGATGAATGTAGTTCATAGGACACAGTATACTAGACAAATTCCTTTTTTTTTTCAACTTTAAATTTCTGTAAAATGTAGTTAAAGGCTTTGTCAGAACATCTACTAATTTTATTATTTTAATTATGTTACATGAAAGTTTTTTGTCTCAGAATATTTTATTGACAAGTTTACATTTTCAGGTGGAGCCAAAGCAAACTATACCAATAAACTTGGAGCCACACCTTTGATGATGGCAGCACAGCTGGGAGAAATTGGAGCCACCCAGCTACTTCTTAATGCTGGAGCAGATATTAATATGGTAAGCTATTTTTTTTTAACTTGACCTCCCCCCCCCCCTTTTTTTTTTTAAGTTAAATAATCCAAATAGAAAATTACATAATTTATTTATATTGATCCCATAGTTGGATGCTGTGGGTAAAAATGCATTGCACCTGACATCTGGAGTGAAGATGGCATTGTTTCTTATGAACAACGGGGCTACCAGTGATTACCCAGATAATCAAGGTAATTAATGTAATGTCTTTGATTCATATTTTTTGTTAACTTTGTCTGGAAAAATGCTTGAATGTAATCAAGAAAAATGAACTTCAGACACTTGCATTAGTTGTCATTAACATTGGAATACACACAATTACACTCATCTTCATGTGACTCAGACATTTGGATTAGTTCTCATTAACATTGGAATACACACAATTACACTCATCTTCCTGTGACTCAGACATTTGGATTAGTTCTCATTAACATTGGAATACACACAATTACACTCATCTTCCTGTGACTCGGACATTTGGATTAGTTCTCATTAACATTGGAATACACACAATTACACTCATCTTCCTGTGACTCAGACATTTGGATTAGTTCTCATTAACATTGGAATACACACAATTACACTCATCTCATGTGACACAGCTTGCTGGTGATTTTTTTATTTATTGGGAGTATGACATATTCCCACATCAGAAGTTTACTCATGGTCATGTACCAAAATGCCACTGAATTACTTGAGAATATGTTAGCTCTCTGCCTGTTAATGAATCATCAATCATTATCCTACCATAGCCAATAACTGAAATGGACTTTAAGGTCTCATAGCTTAACCAGTTTTACTGGACACCACTGGTAAGGCTGACATATTCACCTGTTTCTATTAGAGGGGAAGAAACACTGTTCAGGATTCAACATAAACAATATCATGTGAACTCAGCATCTCTTGAACTTACTACTTACATGTAGTGCTTGGTTTGCTTCACAAATCAATCACACAGTGTAAGACCAGGAAAGAAAATATCTTTAAGCTAAAGAACTGGAGCATACCAAGTATTTTATCATTAACATACTCAAGTCAATTATTTAACAAGGAGAAGTTAAAGGTTTCAAGTTCAGAATCTTTCTATTCTTCCCTGGAATAAACAAGAAAGGATTTACAGAAGATGAATCTTTATCAAAAGATGCAGGGCAATGTTACACCAAAACTAAATATAGAGCAAAAAAAAATCTTGTCATTTACTGGACAGTTATTAAGACCAACAGTAATTAGACCTGATAGAACAATAATCATTGGCAAGCTCTTACATTTATTTAGTGCTCGGTCAAATGGTGGTAATACCAGAGTTGGTAACACCAAAGTTGGTAACATCAGAGTTGGTAACATCAGAGCTGGTAACATCAGAGTTGGTAACATCAGAGTTTGTAACATCAGAGTTCTTAACATCAGAGTTGGTAACACCAGAGTTGGTAACACCAGAGTTGGTAACATCAGAGCTGGTAACATCAGAGTTGGTAACATCAGAGTTGGTAACACCAGAGCTGGTAACACCAGAGTTGGTAACATCAGAGTTGGTAACACCAGAGTTGGTAACATCAGAGTTGGTAACACCAGAGTTGGTAACCTGTTGGAATTATTTCTGGGGGAGAACTCAGAACAAACTGTAGGCCAATAGATCAACACAGGTCAAGAATAACTTGTGGTTATCTTGATGTGTTATGATATTGTTTGCCACCTCCTCACACCCCCACCCCCCACACCACAATATTTCTCATTACTATTACTTTATGTGTGTCATACTTATGTAATAAATAATTTGTCGGAAAAAAATATAATGAATCTTTCATTTTTGTAGGTAATCGACCAATTGATAGTGCAGCAAAAGTAGGACATTATGGCCGAATACGTCTGTTATTAGGCTCTGACTGTCGTCGATCACCGGCTATTCTGGACAATCCGAGGATCACAGAGGCCAGGAAAAATTTCCCACCATTTGACCAGTGGCTTTTGCAAGAAATATTTGAACCTAGAAATCTGAAAAGGTTGTGTCGAGAAATAATCAGACAGAAATTGTCTCCCTTCAACACTGTCAAAATAAGTGAACTGCCCTTGCCAGGACTGCTGAAAGACTATTTGCTGGCCAAACATATCGACCTGACCTATGAAAATTTGATCTGTGATAAACCAGCCTCTAACTTCAGGGTGTAAATAGTTTTTGAAATAAGCTCAATTTAAAAAAAAATAGCCTAATGTGCTCTTTGATGTAACACTTAGAATTTTGGCCCTAAGGAAGACCTACAATATTCTATTAGGTAATTGCTTGTGTTAAATTAATTAAACTATGTAAAGGCATCAGTAAAATTCGCCCATTTCTAATTACTTAACCTGGGATAAGACCTAAAGTCTGACTGGTTGCCATGTTTCTAAACTCACCATGTAAGTGATAAATTGACAGCCTATTTATGAAAGTTATTGTTTCTTTGATGTAAATAACTTCCTTTTGTTAAAACTTTTTTTTATCATTTTCTTTTTAATTTGCCAATATTCTGAATTTTTTTTTTATGATATGGAATACATAATTTTTTTTTTTAAATACATTTTTTAAAAGGACATTTTCCTGAATTATTTAATAATTTAAAAAAAATCACAACTGGGATTTAAGAATAATATTTTTTTGTTAAATGTTAAGACTGTCAACAGTTCATAACATTAATATAATTTATTTTATGCCATTGATTTTGATATACATTGTATTATGGTGTAAGTAGTCATAATCATAAGCCTAAACTTGCTTGGTGCGATTCATGGGCTTAACCTCAAACAGCCCAGTTACCTTTGACCTGAATGGCTGCCATCTCATCCTTGGCTATTGTGGACATGTATAAAAAGCAGTGCATAATTATTTCAGTAGTGATTAAAACATTGTCCCTTTAGAAACTTTATAATTAAATTTCTTCTAGTACAAAATGGAGAGTTAAATGTTTTGTCATTTTTGTGATACTTCTAGGGTACATACAAATTATAAAAAAACAAATAGGAATTTATTGAGGTTATTAAAAAAAAAAAGAACTTGTGGAAATGTTTTATCTGTGCATTGTGCTGCAAGTCTGTCTGAACAAATTAACAATGAAACAAAAACACAAAGTTGAATATTAAGGGGTCAAATGATTTACTTTTAAAAAAATAAAACTTGTACATATAGCCTGTATATATTTATTATTAACTTAAATGTGGTAATTTTTACTTTACTTTCAAAATTGATAAATGTACATGTATTTGTTTACTAGAAATATTTTTATTTCGTATATGACATATTTATAAAAAAAAAAAATTGGATATTTTTTAATTGCAAACTTTAGTTCTATTTTCATTGACTAATATATTTTTACTGTACAAAGGTAACAAGATTAATTTTTTTCAATTAACAAAAAAAAAACCCTTAGAAGACATGCAATTTCACTGGCAATGAAAATGGAAGTTTTAGATCCATTAAAAAGCAGGGAAAGATAGACTGCAATAGGAAAATATTTTAATTTAGGCAAATCCGGTAATAGAGATTAAGAAATATGAATAGCAGTGTAGTAAACAGTTGTCCTACCTTATTTAATAATGTCTAATTTAACAAAAACTAGATTACATTCTGTTATTTGGGTACTTTTTTTTTAAATTTCTTAAATATGGTCTTTGTCATAGCAAAACTTTTAAAAATAAACACAGTGGGCTTTTTAACAAATTGCAAATTATCTTAAGATTGGATACATTTCAAAAATTCATTAATTTCTTAAATTTTGCCTTTCATAGACAAAATTAGTATCAAAAGCCATAGAAAGACCCTAATTTTGTGTAGTAAACTTAATTATTTGTGTGGAAAATTCAGTTTCAGGTGCCTAGTTAAATGTTATTTGTTTGTTGCTATCAACATTTTTAACTGCTGGACAATCAAACACAAGTCAGTGTCATACTTTGGTTAGGACTCATCAAGTCCTTAGACAAGGACATCAACCATATCCATACTACTACCAAGGCCAAAAATAATATAGAAAAAAAAATAAAATTAGTATGATATAACAATTTTACAAGAATTACCGCAGAAAATATTGCTATTGCAAATATTATCTTTTGTAGAATGTTATACTTTAGGTTCTGCTGATCGGGCTCCTTGAAAATATTTTTAAGTTCCTTTAAACAGCTGTCTGGATCAGCAGTCAGTCTATATTCCTTACATATCAACTTCTGTGGTTCAGCTGATTCAGACTGTCTTAAAATAGTTTAAAAAAAATAAACATTCTAAACAAATGTATTTTTAAAGAATTTATATAAGGCAGATGATACAGATGGAATTTAACATGAGCAAAAAGTTAAACATTGAATTTAAAAAGTAAGCTTTATTTGGCTTGGCTTTGATTAGAAATCAGCACTAGTTGTGACCCAAGACAAAATATTGTGTTCGTGAACCATGTTTTCACTGTATATAGGCTATAACATATAATACTTACAAAAATACATGCACTCATACATCATACAATTCATAATAGCTAATTTCATTGAACATTTAAATGTCCCATTTGCACATGAAGCATGCCATAAATTATTCAGTTATATGGCATAACAAATTCATTTATATGCCATAAAATATTCAGTTATATGTCATAACATATTCAATAATTTCTTTATTTTTTTCTTTTACCTATGACTAGTTAAGGCCTTATATACCAAATAATTCTAACACTCTTCAATAGTGCCGTGCCATTTCTCTGTGATAACGAGATGAAGTACAAAATTAGGGCTTACTTTAACTCTAAGACTTGATATGTTTAACGACATGTAATAAATTTAAACTCGCTAATTATATGTAAGACTGGAGGTCATAGCTGAATGGAATATGTAACCTTTTACAATATAATGTCCAAAATTTCTGCAATAGCCATTTTCGTGCCAACGAGATGAATGAGGTAAAGTTCTCCCCCCTGTTTTTTTTTTCTTCTTGCCTTAACTTATTGTGTCATGTCTGCCAACTTTTTTTTTTTTACATGCGAGTCATTTTTAAACTTTTTAAGTGAAGACATCCTTATGTTTTCCTGGATCTTAGGGAAGCACTTTGAGAGATATTTGGAGGCTTTTGGTAATAGTATCTGTGAAAGTGTCTGGTTTAATAGGAATTTGTATTGGAAAGAGGACACAAATCTGCTAAGGCATTTCGCCAAGACCAGAGAAAAATCCCGGTCAATGAGATGGGCCGAAGCCAGAATCTTTCCTATTCCCATTAGTGTTACCTACAACAAGAATGTCCCTACATGTGTTAATGTACTTTATTGTATAGATCAGTGCATGATAGACTTAATAATTGTATATAGATCAGTGCCCCATAGACCTTTTTTTTTAATACTCAGACTGTACCACAGATTAGATATATCTAATAAGTGAACTGTATCATCTGGTACGTGATAGAGTTCAGCCATAGCCTTTTGCATGGATAGGCAGACAACCACAATACTTGGGGGGAGGGAGGGCACGACAGAACTTACATTTTGCCCAACCCAATAACATTTTTTTTTCCAATAGGGCCTACTCATTTTCTGATCGTTCTGGCTTCTCAAGGTTGTTGTTTTATTTCACTTATTCTAAGATTCGAGATATGATAGGGGGGGAGGCATTTGTAGAAACTACTGGGACATCCCTTGTCAGCGTTTTCGCCTAGGCTCGGAAAATGTGCATTATTTGCCTTCGGCCCCCTAGTACCTTCGTCTGGGCCCTTGATGAAGCCCCCCACAATATAATAAAATTGTGACTGAATGTTGTATTAGCTTTTTATTGTTTGATGTAAAAAAAAAAGAAGTTAGATATAGCTATTGAACTAAACAATGTTTACCTCAGAATACATCTAGCATAATTTTTTAAAGCCGTGCATCTATCTATCGACACGGCATCGTTCTCTCCTTGGTATCTCCCCAAACAAAATTCTAGTTCTTGTGACAAGACAAAGCTGCATGTAAATGAAAACAAAAAATGGCATCAAATATATGCTTAAATATTTAACATATGAATCAAAACGGTAGGTCTTTTTAAATGTATACAGAGCCGATCTTACATTTTTAAGGCCTAGGGAGGGGTGTGGTCCGCCCCTGACGTCAGTTTTCTAACAGCGTCGAACGACAATATTGCCGTTAAATTATTATTACTATTATTTGGCACATGTTTGTTGCCCATCACTTGATTGTTGTCATAAGATCTACACTGTCAAATTAATTCGCAGGTTGGTCTAGTTCAGTAGTCGACAACGAGTTGCAGGTGGGACGCGACACATTTATTATTATAGATTCGAGAATTTATATAAACGTAATAGTTATTATATATCTATATAAGCTACAAAAGTAAAGTGTGTCAATCTCTAAATTTGAGTTGGAAAATGTATATATAAAGATATTTGACGCTTTTACTCTTTTTCTTCCTTCGTGTTTTTTTTTTGTGATTGGGGGTAGGTGGATCGCGTAAACAATTATATTTTTAGGGTTGGGTCGCATTATCAAAACTCATCGTCACAGTGGGTTGCGATATCAAAACTCATCGTCAAAGTAGGTCACGATATCCAAAAAAAAAAAGTATGTTATAAATACTACACATACAAATATAAAACCCTGGCACGCGCAAAAAATGCATTTCAATTTAGATTATCTCAGCAAATTTGTAATATCCTATTCACCATCCCTAGCCTAAATAAATGTGATTTTGCTTTTTTTATTTTTATTTTTTTTTAATTAAATACAAAAATAAAATGTACTTTAGAGACGGATTTCCATTAACCAGACGGATTTCCATTAACCAGACGGATTTCCATTAACCAGACGGATTTCCATTAACCATACGCTCCCCGGATTATAACAAAACGAAAGGTTCTCCTTCCATTTCCACATGTGTTTGTAATATGTCAACGGACTTACGTCATTTCATGCATGTTTATACACATTTTCTTTATCAGTGAATGTGGAATGACCTGTTATTAATTCAAATAAGACTGGGAAGAAAATAATGTCTTTATCTGGAGCTTACTTGATAACAAAAATATTTTTCTTGGAAAAAATCTTACAGGAGCTGTCTTATCGTTATCGCCATAGTAAATATCAATGAAAGAAGTGACTCTAAGTACTTATCGATATACATTTAATTTTCCTTCTGTCAGGAAATATAGCCTACCTAAGACCAATCCCCAGCACAGAGATATGTCATTGTCATATAAAGAGAATACATTGTTGACTTATTGAATTATTTTTTCCCAGTTCTTTTTGTGCCGATAGTCATTTTATTTTTCTGTCTGTCGTAAAACTCAGGTGAAATTAAACCAAGTGGCATTTTTTTTTTAAGTCGACACAGTGTTATTATTTAGTGAGACCTTATTAACATTTTGTATTCACGTATTCCCTTTCAGCTACCTGATGCAATAACTATTTTTTATTTAAATTAATTCTGCAAGCATTTTTCAATTACGTTTTTTCGGTTGTCATTTTTAAAAGTTTGAATTTCAGGAAATGAAGGGAGTGTGACTTATTTCTGTAAAGAAATGTTATATTTAATTATCTCTTTACATTTAGCTTTTATTGACAATAGGGTTCACGTATATCAGTTGATCCCTCCCCCCACCCACCCCCTTTGCTTGCCTCCTCCCCTTCAAATCACAAGATCGGTATAGTAATGGAAAAAAAAAACAACTAATAATTACAAGCTTTATTAAAATGTACTACAAAGTTAAATGAAAACAAAACTGATAGCTATAAAATAAAAACGTAACCGGCTCCTGAATATCTTTTGTAAATCATGTCATAATAAGATTTTTTTTAATAAAATATACCAAATTAAGAATCTTTTCATTTCCATTCATTATTTAATTCGAAGAAAAAGATATTCAAATTATTCTGTTTGCATCATTCTAAAAGAAAATATTGCTTTAAAGCCATTTTCTTTTTTTTCCCTATTAAAAAGAGCCATTTCACACAAGCACGTACCCAGTTTCTCATCATTTTTTACGAAGTCTCCGATTGGTCTGGAAATGACCCTTCTGGGGAATTCAAGCTCAAAAATGTATCACTATCTAATACATAATTGGCTAGCCTGGCGTACGTACGTTCGCGTGTTTACGTGTGCATAACTTCCGCGGCTAAAAATAGACTGGGTAATTGGCAAAGATGGTCAAAGGGATACAACTCAATTATAAGGAGTCACTCGCCGGTCCGGGTACCGGGGCTTTGATCTAGTTATTATATAAGTAAGAAATTAAGAAAGAAAGATAGAAGCTGAATTGAACTTGCACCAAATTGTCTCTGCTGCAAAATGGCATAATGAAGTATTAATTTTTTTTCAGATATTTTTTATAAAAGCTTATTTTTTAAAGCCATCGTTTTGATTTTAACATTGAGAGAATTAATTACTGTTTAAACAAAAAATCTTAAGTTATTAGCGTTTTAGGTAGATCGCATAAATTAACTAACACCCATATCTTTACCTTAGTGAATATAACCCAAATGATCGTATGTAAAAATGCAGCAATTAAATTGTTTTGGAAAGGGTGTCACATAGATTTTTCCGGGCAACGCCGGGCTTAATAGCAAGTAATCTATCTATATATATATTTCTCCTCTTCGAGAAGACGCCGGAAATACGTCACAGCAATCAAGACAACCACGTTCGACAACTCGCATTGTTTACCAGCCTGAAAGACTATTTATAGATTTGTGGAATTTCCACAGCAAGCGCATTTTTTTTATTTCTTTTATAAAACCAGATTATTTTAATTTCTTATATGACGTTTTGTCCTTTTATTTGGTAAAATGTATTAAGCAATATGAGCACGATGGTGGTTGTATAATAATATTTATGTCTAGACAGCTCCAGTAATTTTTAAAACAGTATTGTTTCGCCGTAGTCATGTTTTTATGTGCTCTATATACGAAACTATTTCATTTATCCCCGACGCGGTAAATTCTGAATCCGTTTAACCGCGGAAATGAGGGAATGTTGTACATAAAAAAACATTATGTCAACTGATTATTGTATTATTGTTAATAAAAAACACATTTAATAATACAATTATGTGTGAAGAAAAAAGTAATATTATATGGTGCCTTCCAGCAACTTGCTTTTTATTGTATTGATTATTGTTTTCATTCAGTTTATAACAAACACATTTCGGGGTTGGGGTGTTAATTTGCATTGCTTTGTGTATTAATACAGATTACAAACAAATGGTAACTGTTTCAAAATATGTACGCATTACACAACATCTATCTTTACTGAATAGTGTAGGTACTGTAGGATGAAGGTTATACTAAAAGAAACTTAAGCTGGGTTGAGCAAGTCTAAAAAAATAACACTATAATGTGCTGGGGGAAGGGGTGGTTTGAGGCAGACACAAAGCGAATTGTTGCAAACAAGAAAAAAAGCAATGCAAATTAACCCCCCCCCCCACCCCCTGAAATATGTTTGTTAGAAACTGAATGAAAAAATAAACAATAAAATAAAAAAAAATCTGCTGGAAGGTACCAGATAGATACCATAAAGTCTGCACATGATAGGTCAAAGTTCTACTTTGCATACCATGTATTTTTTCCGAAGATGTCAGCCTGTTATATTGTTTGATTGCTTATTTATAAATATAATTACAGTAATTATATTGATTGATAAGGCGGCGTATGTTACGCCGCGGGATTGCTAGTAATATAATATTTTCTTAATACTTCTTGCACTTGACTACATCACTTGCGATTTTAGATGAGCACAATGCCAACTTTCTGAACGTTCAAAGTTTTATTGATCCTGATAACAACTTGTGTCTTCAGACAATTATGAAGTTTTTATTTGTTTGTTGTTTAACTTGGCGGGGAGGGGACCAGGTAGGTAGTAGGAATAAATGCCGCCCAAGGTCATCACCCCCAATTATTCCGCCCCCACCCGCCATTTTGTACCCATGGTTACCACCAGATAAAAATGATCACCGAAATTGAAGCCTTCAATAAATTGAATATTGCATGGGGCTAATTTAAAATTAATCGAAACATAAATGAATAGTATTTCATTATCGCATTATGAAATTAAGGCAGCATAACTAGCTACCTAGCCGTGGCATAATCTAAAATACTACCCCATAGCGGTGCCGAAAAGTATTTTAGTTGTAAAAATGCTGCCCATGTGCGTTGTCTTTCTGCAGCTTAATGGTTGTTTCAAAGACTTATTTTCGGTCACTAAACATTTGTTAAAGAAAATAATAATTAAAAAAAAACATCGGTGATTAAGTCTTTGAGATCTGGAAGTTGTTTAAACCGTTTCCTAGAATTATTCACCCAATGGCTGCAGGTGTGTCGATTGTTTCTAAAATAATTGCAATAGGCGTGTCTGATATTCTGGAAGACAACATAGGTGACAGTTATATCCACCGTAATGCAAGTCGATCTTTGCTCTTGACAGGGGCTAGACGGGTCCCAGCTGTTAAATGTAACTTTTTTTTAGCACACTACCTCCAATAAAACAATTCTGCCCGCATGGCTTTACTGAAAATCCTAATGTTATCATTTTAAAAATTCCAGAGGTCCATAACGACCCTAAGACGACCCTAATTCCATCAAACTTTGAAAGGTATTATAACAAACGGCATCATAGCATTCCTTTATGAAAAGCAACATTAATTAATAATTAGCTGTTGTATGCGGCCCCGGGTTGGGGGGGGGAGGGGTGCGGAGAACAGTGAGACAGGTTCGCCTGTTATCAAAAACAAAAGGCTTCAACTTACATATTCATTGAAAGGCTATAAGTAAAACTGACCAATTGATTTCAAGATTCAGACACATAAAAAAAACACCCGACCAATCAAATTAAATAAAAGCGTACACTAAAAGAAAGTAAAAGTTTAAAAATAATTTATTTATCAGAGGAATAAATAATTACCTGACAGAGAAAGAAGAAACACAGTCCAAGCAATACTCTCCATTCTGTTCAAATTAATCTGATTATTTAGAAAAATCAATGTATGTATTCGTCTATTAGTCTATTAGTTTCAAAATTGAGTAGACAGTCTATTTTTAAACCTTATAGTGATAAATCTTTTTTTTTACAAGAAAAAGAATATTCCTGCTCGCTAAACTGTTAATACGAAAATATCAATAAAATAATTATGGTCAATAAATTGAGGGCTGGGGGTGGGGGTTGGGTGAAAAGGGGGGGGGGGTGGAGCAACTGATAATCTCGGGTTCACGGAGTTGGAAGGGAAATAGAGTGTGTGTATGTGGGGGGGGGGGGTCAAACTTCATTGAACGAAGACGACATGACTTATTATAAGCAACAGTACGTAACTTTATTCTTTTTAAAAATCTGACGTAATTTGATTATAATGATAAGCAAACCGCAGGGCTTAATAGAATGTATTGAGCGAGTGAAATCGACGAGTAAGTTAGTGACACTAGGTGTTGTGATACGTTAGTAAATAAACGAGTCTTCCTGAAATGTGAATTGTTGAAAAGAAATGGGGAGGGTGTTAGGGGTAGGTTTTGTGGGGAACATAAAGTCCTATATTAAAAGAATTCGTTGTTTAGCTAATATTATACTTTGCTTATCTGCTGCAATAAATATCAGTGACTAGTCAATTTTTTTGCCACCCAACTCTCTAAACAGCAAATACACAGATAATACATTAAAAAAAAACCTTCCTTTGAAAATTGGCTGGGTGATCTTTTCTTGCTGCAAGCCAAACACTATTGGCAATGTAGTCTCTTCTGAGTGTGATGCTGGCAAATACTATTTCTCTCCATCGAGTATCAAGAGGGCTCATGTTAAGTGGTGTCACTATGGTTGGTATCACCCGGTACGGAAAATTCAGGGTTTCACCCCCCCCCCTTTCCCCGTTTTCTTAAAACAACGTGACTACATGCGTAATTTAATTTTTTTAGCGCGTTTGCAAATAACTCCAGATTGATCCAGGCAGCTTAAAGCTGTATTCATTTACCTCAGATCCAGACGCTCTGCATGACGGCACACTGTGCTACTGCTCTGCATGGTGCCACCATGTGCTACTGCTCTGCATGGTGGCACCATGTGCTACTGCTCTGCATGGTGGCACCATGTGCTACTGCTCTGCATGGTGGCACCATGTGCTACTGCTCTGCATGGTGGCACCATGTGCTACTGCTCTGCATGGTGGCACCATGTGCTACTGCTCTGCATGGTGGCACCATGTTCTTCTTCTCTGCATGGTGGCACCATGTGCTACTGCTCATGTTTTTTTTTATCTATGAACGGTTATAAGACCCTACTTTACCGAATTCTTTCTGTTATATTTCTCCGTGAACTCTCTCATTGATAACTGCGGGCCGAGACATAATCTCTTAGAGCCCGTGATTATCATTAAATTTAGAATTGGTCATTTTGATGTCATCCCTTTGTTGTCGTCACCTGGTGCGGCCCGCACCACTCGCACTCCCTAGTGACATCATTGCATCGTAGCATAAAAATAGATCAATATTCAAATCAGGGGTTTTTTTGCCATGTAGCGCGCCGGATCTGCGATCCGGCACCTCTGAAATGCAACCCGGCACCTCAAAATAACGATCCGGCAGCTAGAAGTTGCGATCCGGCACCTAATTTGTTAGTACCGGGTCTTATAAAACAGTTAAAACTATATGTTGGACAAACATCAATTCAAAACATCCAGTTATTCTAGCAACAAGAGAACCAATGATTATCACGCGAACAGTGCGTGATACAGTTCATTCAAGGCTCTCTTGTGTCATTAGACTTAAATAGGTCAATGTGTGATTGCAGAAGAAAGCGAGCGAAGGTGATGAGCTTTCCAACGATACCAGACTCGATTCCGTACTACCGGTACATTTTTTAGAATCGCCGGTTTGAAATGGTGTTTTTTTTCCCATCTCGAGAAAAAAACACGTACCCCTACCCCCTTCAGAATTTTATTTTGAATATAAAACATAATATAAAGGTATATTTATGACTTTACCAAACGGTTCATGAGATATTTTTCTACAAGAAACTATCATAATTGAAAAATCGACATTTTGAGACATTTTGACCAGTGGAGTACCTTAATAATCTGTATTTTCGCTCACGGGCTATTGTATTGTCAACACGTTGGATTGTTTACACTCACCGAAATTAGAGCAGCATCATGAAAAGAAATCGCTCATTAAAATCATCTACAATTCATACTTTCTTCAAACGAAGGCGTGCTGAGTAAGTGTTTCCTACATTTTCTGTGAAATAATTTTAAGTGGACATAAATAATAACGGTACTACTTTTCACTGCATAATTGCAACCAAACAAGTAGAATTGTAGACTAACTTAAATTAGGCTTATTTTGAAAATAACAATTATGTTGCATATCTACGCATCAAAAATGCGTATAAGCAAAATTCGCAGAAGCGTGCGGAGTGGAATAACCGCTACCAAATAGTTTTCTTCATTTGGTAAAAAGTTAAAAACTTCAGAGCAAAATTTAGAGACCCACCACCTCTTATTGAGCAAAAAAACCCCTGATTCAAATTCATTTATGGTTATGGTAAAATAAAAGCCAAGACAGGCTACAGGGGAAAGGGGCTAGGTGGCGATGTAGATTGCTCATTAACGGTCCTGCTAGTCATGGTTATCTTCATCCAGGCCCGTAGCGTGCGGGGGGAGCAGGAGGGCCGGCCCCCATGCTTTTTGTCTGTCCCCCCCTTGCTTATTTGTTCTACTTAGTACAATGTATTATCAGGCCTCCCCCCCCCTGCGATTGCCTGGCCCCTGCTATAGAATGCCTGGCCCCTCCTGTAGAATTTTCACGCTACGGGGCTGTCTTTAACACAGAGTCTACTACGGCAGGCTGCTTATCTTCAGTAACGGCTGACATAAGACGGCAGCATGCATGCCTAACCATAATGAGGCTCTGACTGACACTGATATACACAACAGCACGTTATTTCTATACACATTACTGTTCTTAAAATCCGAAAATAAATTTGCGAAAAATGTATAACAATGACAAAAACAATGACACATAACACGTGTTTGTAGCGAGATAGTACTGTTAAATCTAATGGGGTCAAATTCACTCCCCATTCCTTTAATTTGAAATCAATACACTATCGAATTCGCTTCCAAGAATTTTTGCCAATTCTTTCCCTAATTGCTTTGTCATTTTAACCAGTATTGTCGGCAAGAGGTCATGCTGACATTGATTTCGCAAGCAAGAATTAGTGTGTAGTTTAGGCCTACCAAAAGACGAAAAATGCGAGCTAGAAAAAAAAATCAATAGAAAAGGGTTAAGGATAATAAACATTTTGAATCTTGAATAAAAAAATATATTTATTTCATTGACGATACATTTTAGGTAGTTGGATGGGGGGGGGGGGTTAGTGATGAGACTTTATTAGGAAGCTGCCTAGATCGTCTTTCCATAACATTGATTTTGCTGCGGGGTAGCGATCAATTTAGAATCGATCAAGAGCTATCTTTGAATATCGATGAGACAGAATAATCCAAACAATTAGGCTAAATATTATATTATTTGATTGATTGACATTGAAATTTTAAACAAATTGTGCATTTACCAAAGCTCGAAAAAATTAAATCAAGAACGTCAGTCTGTTTTTATGTTATAAATAATAGTTCTTAATAGATATCTAGTACTTTGCCTTTTACTAGTATAGATATCTAATAAAAGTCCTCAGTGACCGAATCACTCATTTTAATTTCTACAACTTCCCGAGTAGGCCATGTTTTAGCCCGTCACTCGAATGTTGTCATAAGATCTACACTGTCAAAAAATTCGCTGGTTGATCTAGTTCAGTAGTCCTCAAATTGTGGGTTACGACGGATCCGTTTTAGACAGCGGCGTAGCTAGAGTAAACGTCACCCGGGGCTGTCCGTTCAAATGTCACCCCAGTGACCCCCTTCCCCCCACACGACTCTTTGCTGAATGGATAGGTGTAGCCTAATTTTCATAAATACTCTAACTCTAGGTTCTACTTTACTCTACTGACCGGTATGTTACCGCTTACATGTATGATCCAAGGCAAAATCCGAATCCAATACCACGAAACAAATAGTTCATATCCAAAGATTTTTAAAATGCAACTGTTCACTTTCAGAACATCTAAATGCAAAACACGACAATACACAGCCCAAAGAAATGTCCTTCGACACTATAGTCCTAGAGGAAATGGCTTCTTGTTTTCATTCTTGCAAACAGGTCAACGACATCGTCAAAATCTATTTGTCTTGTAAGCTCGCGTTCAATGAACAGAACAATCATACCCGACAATCTCACAATCTCGACTGGCTCATGGTTGGCCGGAGGTAATGTTTTATAGGTTTCATTTTCGAGAAACTTCTTTCACACGATGCCACAGAAGCACATAATGTCAGAAAGAATCTTAGAGTAAGCGTAAGATATTGCAATGATTCATAAAATTCCCACTTGATTAGGAGTTGCAGTTTAATCGAGTCTTGGCTTCCTCCAAGTTTATTCCGGCTGCTGTTACGTGTTGCCTTAAACGTTGAAATTCTAGACAAAGGTCTTCTTCAGCTCATTATACATGGTTGTGAGCTTGGTAACAGACATCTGTATTTCTTCGTCGTTGGCAAAAATAATATGGTCTGGCTGAACGGCAGAAAAAATCAACAAAATGTCATTCACTGCCTTTCCTCTCGTATCTAACTCCATATGAAAACGGTCCAGACACTCTAACATTGCTCTCTTGGTCTCCTTCTGCAATGACAATCAAGCATCTCTTGCCTCCCCTCCTGGTAATCTTCTCTTTCTTATGATTCTCTTCTCTGTAGGGATATCAAGTTCTTCATATTTCGCTAGTGCCTGCTGGACGGCATTGTCAACAACCTTCGTACAATGCTCTTCCACAAAGACCCTGAGAGCCCTTAGTTTGGTTGCAACCATGTCTACAGTAATACCTGGTGTTTTCATGTACTTCTGTGCTAAGTCGACTTCTTGTAAAACATCACTTCAGAAAAACCAGAACGAAATGAAAGAAAAGTCGCATATAAGCTGGCAACTGATTGTGCGCAGCACCTCGTGTCTCGACGCTTTCTTCGACATCACAAAGAGCTTCAATGGCTTCCACAAACTGGTTAAACTTCTGTATCACTTGCTTCACTGCATCAGCATGTGCACTCCAGCGAGTTGTGGACAGTCTCTTGACTGTTAGACCTGTGTATTTCTCTAGTACATTCCAACGATCGGTCGACTGAGCAAAAAGTGTGTACTACGCCTCAAGACTTCCATAAAACGTTACACAAGATGGATTGTTAGCAAACGAATGTTTGCCACAAAGGTTCAAAGAATGATTCGAACTAGGTAATAAAATTGCCTTCGGATTAGTGTCTTTGATCTTTTGTTGCACATCACCGTCGATTCCAGCCATGCTTGCTGCATTATCGTAACCTTGACCGCGACATAAATGAATATCAGTCCTTCGTTTTCTAGTTTCTCGAGGATATCGCCAGTCAAAGCAGTAGCTGTTTTACCTTTCAGATGAAAAAATCCAAGGAATGACTCTCGCATTTCAACTGTACCACCGCTGATGTGTACGTATCTAATTACGGTTGACATGTGATCTGTGTTGGTTGGGTTTTTATAACAATTTTATTTTCAGAATATTTTCGCACCTTAGCATGGCTGAAAAAATTTGTTGGAGGTGACATAGTGTCACTTTCCATATTCTGTCACCCGGGGCGGTTCCCCCCCCTCCTTAGCTACGCCACTGGTTTTAGGTGGGATGCCAAGAGTCACAGGTGGGTCGCGACAAATTTGTTATTATAGGTTCGAGAAATCTATACAAACGCTTTAGCTATTATATTTCTATATATGTTACAAAAGTAAAGTTTGTGCAGCTCTAAATTTGAGTTGGAAAATGTATATATAAAGATATTTGACGCTTTTATTCTTTTTCTTCCTTCGTGTTTTTTGTGATTGCAGGTAAGTAGATCGAGTAAACAATTTTTATTTGTGTTGGGTTTCGATATCAAAACCGATGTCAAAGTAGGTCGCGATATCAAAACCGATGTCAAAGTAGGTCGCGATATCAAAACCGATGTCAAAGTAGGTCGCGATATCAAAACCGATGTCAAAGTAGGTCGCGATATCAAAACCGATGTCAAAGTAGGCCGCGATATCAAAACTGACGTCACAGTGGGTCGCGATATCAAAACTGACGTCACAGTGGGTCGCGATATCAAAACTGACGTCACAGTGGGTCGCGATATCAAAACTGACGTCACAGTGGGTCGCGATATCAAAACTGACGTCACAGTGGGTCGCGATATCAAAACCGACGTCACAGGGTGGGTCGCGATATCAAAACTGACGTCACAGTGGGTCGCGATATCAAAACTGACGTCACAGTGGGTCGCGATATCAAAACTGACGTCACAGTGGGTCGCGAAGCGTTTAGTTTGAGAACCATTGATTTAATTGACAAATAGCAAAACTTGGCTGGCCGTAAAATCTCACTGCACGTCATAATATAAACAAATAAAGTCTATTATAAATACTACATATACAAATATAAAACCCTGGCACGCGCAAAAAAATGCATTTCAATTTACATTATCTCAGCAAATTGGTAAGATCCTGTTCACCATCCCTAGCCTAAATAAGTGTAATGTTGCTTCTTTTAATTTTTTAAATATTGTTTTATTAAATACAAAAATAAAATGTGCGTTTTGAGACGGATTTCCATTAACCATACGCTCCCCGGATTATAACAAAACGAAAAGCTCTTCTTCCATTTCCACATGCGTTTGAAATATGTGAACGGACTTACGTCATTCCATGCATGCGTTAAGTTTATACACACAGGCCCGTAGCCAGGAATATTGGATTGGGGGGGGCCGAAGACATTTTCGGGGGGGGGGGGGGGAAGAAATTTTTTTTCGAGGGGGGGGGGCGAAGAAATGATCGGGGCGGATCTAGACAACTTTGACCGGGGGGGGGGGGCAAAACATTGTCCCCCCCCTGGGGGGGGAGGCCAAAACTGTTTTCATTGTTGAAAATTGGTCTTTGAACAAAAAATATTTCGATAATTTAATGATGTATTACCTAAACTTGCGATAAGGGGGGGGGGGAATGCCCCCCCCGGCCCCTCCCCCTAAATCCGACCCTGGTGGGGTAGAAGAAATGTTCGGGGGGGGGGCAAAAATGGAGGCGCGAAGCACCGAAAGCTTGCGAACGTAGAAGAGTGGTTTTGGGAGGGGACCTCAGTGAGTCCCCTCCCCAAGAAATTTTTTGCAGTTCCATATCTGGAATGGTGCATTTTAGTACCGATTGTTTAGCTATTAATTAGAAATATATAATTTTAACTACATTTTAATAATGCATGGCATGTTGCAGTTTTGTTAAAAATAATTTAAATAGTAAAGAGTTTTAATGATAAAAATTTATTGAGTCTGAGCAATTTCTGATTCCTGTTATAAATATATTGATCATTTGTTCTGCTACACAATTGTTACATAATAGATACCTGATTTATATTATTATACTGTTTGTTTAACGTACAACCCGGGAAGAACGACAAAGATGCATGAATATAGCTTAGCTATTTGTGTGATATTTCTTATAAAATATTGAAAACAAAGAACAGATCTATCAACAACAACAGTCGCAATTATTCAATTAAAATAAAATTAATTCTGCTAAAAAGTAAATTTGCAAATTAAATAACATCACTCAGAAATCACGGAGTTTGTACTTTATTTTTTTATTATACATATGTATAAAAATGAAGTCAGAAGCCAATGTTATCTTATTAACTTATTTAAGTTGCTAGTTGTCCTCAGAAGATATAAATATATAAAACTATTACAAGGTTGCGAACAGGCCCATCGACAGAAATTTCGGGCCCCTGGGCTGATATGAATATATTAAAAAGTTGATTGGCCAGCTCAGTCCGGGTCCCTAAAACTCTCCGGGGCCCTTGGCATTGCCACCACCCCCCCACTCGTCGGCACTTGTTGCGAACTTATATTATTATACGTTTCAAATTTGCAAACTTCGTGGTTTAGCCAGCCCCGTAGCCAAGGGGGGCACTGGGGGGCAGTGCCCCCCCCCGCTAGGTGTGGAGTGCCCCCCCCACTTAAAAAAGAAGAAAAAGAGGAAAAAATAAAGAAAAAGTAAAGGTGCCCCCTTGCTGGGTATTGGTGCCTCCCTGCTTACTTTGACCTGGCTACGGCCTGGGTTTAGCACTGAATTTACCTAAAAATGCTTCAGCATTCAGATTGTCTGTTAAATCTTTTTCAAATGCAAGCAGGAAAAGATTGCTTAGACGCTTTTGTAACATTGATCTGCGATATGGGGTGAGCATTCGTGTGAGGGTTGAGAAACTGCTCTCACACACGGCTGTTGAAGCCCCAAATGCCAATGCTGCCCAAAATACCCAGAAGTGAACTTCAATAAGATGCAATCGTTTATGCCCAAAAATTAGATAAGCTATATATGTAAGTAAAATAGCCTAAATGATTGCCAAAATATAAACTTTTAAGTTTTTATTATTATTGATTTATTAAACAAAATGATTGATGTATTATAGCCGTTATTATTAAAATTGTGTCAAAAAACTCAAATCATGCACGGGGGGGCTCAGGTCATGCACGGGGGGGCTCAGCCCCCCCCCTAGCCCCCCTCTGGCTACGGGCCTGTATACACATTCTTTTTATCAATGAATGTTGAATGTCGTGTTATTAATTCAAATAACACTGAGAAAAAGATGTCTATTTCTGGAGCTTTTACTTGATAACAAAAATATTTTTCCTGGAAAAATCTTACAGGTGCTGTCTTATCGTTATCTCGAAGGTAAATGTCAAAGAAAGAAGTGACTTATCGAGATACATTTAATTTTCCTTCTAAGTCAGGAAATGTAGCCTACATAATACCAATCTCCAACACAGAGATATGTCACTGTCATATAAAGAAAACACATTGTTGACTTATTGAATTATTTTTTTCCAGTTCTTTTTGTGCAGACAGACATTTTATTTTTCTGTCTGTCGTAAAACTCAGTGAAATTAAACCAAGTGGCATTTTTTTTCAAGTCATCACAGTGTTATTATTTAGTGAGTGAGGAAAAAAATATACCTAAGGGCCGTCAATACAATATCAAGGCCCCACGATGCTAGTTACTAGCCCTTGGTTGCTTTCTTGAGGGGGGGGATAATGGGGAGGAGAGGGGGAATAATAAATTCACGTACGGGACGTTATAGTTTAGCTTTCAGCCTCTATTATAATAAATGATTCAAACTTTATGTCTGCTTTGATCCTGAACTTTAAGCTATGGCCCTTAGCTTTATGACATATTCCTATGCAAACATTATCCCTAATAATAAAATGCATACACATGCTCAAACATGATTACAATCTAGCTTGAATTATTTATTAAGACAAGTATTTTTTTCTTTTTTTTTCTTTAACTAATTGCTTAAGAATAGAGTGTGTTGATTGAGTGTGTTGATTGAGTGTGTTGATTGAGCGGATTGCAATTCAAGAATTCATGGCGAATTTTGAAAGTATGACCTTACGATTTTCTTGATGACAATTACGGACACTGAATGAATGATGTAAAGTACGGATACTGTATTTATGGTGGAATGTACTGACACTGTATGTATGGTGGAAAGTGCGGATCTGTATGTGTGGTTAAAATTACGGACATTGTATGTTTGTGGAAAGTGCGAGCAAGTACGGACACAAAAATTAGTCTAGAGAAATCTGGCCTCATGAGTGCCTTTGTGCCCCGGGGATAACATAACATATGTTACAGTACGTGTATTTTTATCATTTTCTTAGAAATGTACACATATTTCGCCATATTTTAATTAATGAATGAGTCCTAGGTAGAACTTTATATTTCTTAAAAAATGAATTATTTGCTGAAAATATTTAAACAAGGATTGTTTTATTCTAGTTTGTACACAGCGGAGTAACTACAAGGAAATTAATACTTCATTATGCAATTTTGCAGCAGAGACAAGTTGGTGTGGCATAATACATCACCCGCGCGCAAGTTCAATTCAGCTTCTATCTTTCTTTCTCTTATAATTTCTTACTTATATATAGTGATACATTTTTGAGACTGAACTCTCCGGAAGGGTCATTTCTAGACCAATCGTAGACTTCGTAACAAATGATGAGAAAATAGGTACGTGCTTGTGCAAAATGGCTGTATTTAAAATGAAAAAAAAATAGAAAATGGCTAAAAACGATATTTTTCTTTTAGGATTATGCAAACAGAATAATTTGAATATTTTATCTTCAAATTCAGTAATGAATGTACTAGAAAATATTCTTAATTTGGTATATTTTATAAAAAAAAATCTTATTATGGCATGATTTACAACAGATATTTTAGAGCCGGTTATGTTTTCATTTTATAGCTATCAATTTTGTTTTCATTTAACTTTTTAGTACATTTTAATAAAGCGTGTAATTATTAGTTTTTTTTCGATTACAATATCGTTCTTGTGATTGAAAGGGGAGGAGGAAAACAAATAGGTGGTTGGGGGGGGGGAATCAACTGATAAACTAGAACACTATTTTAAATAAAGGCTATATAGTCGACGAATAACACAAATATAGTGTTAATTAACTTCCAACATCATATATTTCTTCATAAATCTCTCTCTCTCTCTCACACACACACACACACACACACTCACTTCACATTTTCTATATTCATTTCGGTGACATATCTCCTTTCCAATTTAAGGAAAGCAGCAAGCTTATTGGTTAATGTCAGATTGGTAAGACATGTTCATATTTTAAATACTATAAACCAATAATGAAATGCTTTCGTAGTGCCCTTGATTAATCTCCACCATAGCCGATACTTCAATGAACATAGAGGCACAACGGGAAACATAGTGCGGGCCGGAAGTTGAGCACGCAACGTTAAGTTTACCAAAAAGTAAATTATATAAGATGTAATGAGGATGTAGGGGTGAGTGGAAAAGATAAGGGCGGTGGGATGGGGAAGGGGAGGCTCCGGTTAGGAGAGGAGTGTTGAGGGGGAGGGGGGGCCTAATGAAGGCGGCAGTGTTGGGAGAGGTGCGATGATTATGGAGGTGCGAATCTATTTTTTATCTAAATATCTAATCATTCTTTATCTATTTTTATCTAAATATCTAACCATTCTTTATCTATGTTTAGCTAGATATCTTACCATTCTTTATCTATTTTTTAGATACATCTTTACCAATTTTTTTATAAACAATATTTAGCTACATATCTACCGATCTATTTGTCCATCTATAATCATACTACCCCCACTGATAACTCTTCGATAGCGGACTGAGAAATACTGCTTTTTTAAAAATGTGCGGTGTGCACTTATTTTGTAACTTCACGTGCAAAGTATTATGTCACGTGTCACATATTCCTAGTAAAGAGATTTCATGATTGGACAAAGTCAGCATAAATAAATTCAGGTGTATATTAACGTTTTACGAATTACAAAAATATACCGGTTTTCGTCGATTTCCATTATCGTCGGTTTTAGTTTTCGTCGACTCTATTGGCGGAAAGTTGATCTCAGTTTTTTTGTCGATCTCCTCAGATTTTGGCGATTGTTTCAGTTTGAGTCGACTGTCTTAGCTTTGTCATTGTTGCAATGAGACATCGCTACTAGTTTTTTTTTTGAAAGAAAAAAATGAGACTAAGCATCGACCTGCTCATTCAACCCTCATTGTGACAATCTCTAGTTCTATGATCGCCAACTCGCCAAACAGTCCCATTGCATGTTCATTTTTACTGGACAATATTTCTTTAAATTTCAAACGGCCGGATAAAGGTTATTGTGGGGGGGGGGGGGGGGGTAGCACAGTGAGACAGGCTCTACTGTCATCAAGAATTAAAGCGTTAAAATGTCCGTTTTCATTGAAAAGTGATTTGTAGGAGTAACTGAAAAATTGATTTCGAGATTCAGACATCAAAAACACCCGACAAATCAAGCAAGTTAAATAAAAGCGTATGCTAAAAAATTAAAGACCAAAATAATTATTAGAGGAATAATTTACCTGACAGAAAAAGAAGAAACATTGTCCAAGCTACGCTGTCCATTCTGTTCAAATGGTAAAAGTAAAGCTCCCTTGTTAGCCCTAACGGGCCTTTGGGGCAGATGAAGTGTAGAATTCATCTGTTTCTGTAGCCTCGGCATATGAAGGGATTGTGTGGTTAGCACAACGCCCAGCCGCCTTTAAGTCCCCAACTTAAAGTCAGGTACCCATTTAAAGCTGGGTGGACTTGTGAGAGGACTTTGGACCAAATTTCACCTGGAAAAATTCCATGGGCCTCACCGATGGTCGAACCCAGGACTCTCAGGTCGACAGTTGAGTATCTACACCACTCGGCCATCCGTCCCACTTGTTCAAATGGATCTATCTGATTATTTCGAGAGATCGATGTTTGTATAAGTCGAGTTGTTATAAAATTAAGTAGGCATTCTATTTTTAAATCTTATAGTGATAATTCTTTTTATAAGAAAAATTATATTCCTGCTAGCTATACTTTCAATAAGAAAATGCCAATAAAGTAATTATGGTAAATACATTTGGGGGAGGGGGTAGTGCAACTGTTAACCTCGTGTTCCCTGAGCTGGAAAGGAAAGAGAATGTGTGTTAGGGAAAGGGGTGGTTGTTATCATTGATTGAACACGACATAGCTTATTACAACCAACAGTACGTAACTACATTCTTTTTATAAACCTGACGCTATTTGATTTAAATGATAAGCAAACCGCTGGCCTTAGTAGTGGTTGTTTTTGTTCTGTGCGTTTTAAGTTTCTAGTAATGCTTTTTAAGCAGGCATGCCACTTTACCAACCTAATTGCAGTAAATAATATCACATTTTACTTATGTCAGTAAAACAATGGCTCAGAATAAAGTGAGCGAGTGAAAGCGTCGAATTCGATTAGTGACTCTAGTTACCTGTGACTATTTATTTGACTGAACCAGTTTGGCAGGAATGTGCATTGTTGAATGGAATTGATAAATGATTTTGTGGTGTGAATACCACGTAATATTAAAATGACGGATCTAATGAAAGAATTTCGGTTTTGTATAGGATTTCGTTTTTTAGCTAATATTATATTATTATTATCTACAGCATTAGATATCAGCAACTAGTTATTTTTTTTTAGCCACCCATTTTTAAAAACAGCAGATACATAAATAATAATTAATCAAAATGTATCGATGACAACTGGCGAGGTAATCTTTCCTTGCTGCAATCCATACACTATTGGCAGTGTGTCTTCCCTTCTGAGTGTGATACCTGCACATGTTAATTCTCTCCATTGAGTATCAAGAGGGCTTAGATATGGTGTAATGTAGTAAAAGAGCAGATCAATATTCAAATTCATCATGGTTGTGGTAGAAGGGGGGGGGAGGAGGGTAGACGGCGATGTAGATTGCCTATCTTCAGTTACGGCCCTGCTAGCCGGGGTTATCTTCATCATCTAGTCTTGTATGACTACAACAAGTAACTTTTCTTCATTGACATACACAACAACACGTTTTTGCTATAAACATTACTGTTCTTTTACATACAAAATAAAAATAAAATAAAGTTTTACAATTTTAGTAAGAACGACGAATGGCATGTATTTGTAGCGAGATATTCAGTTGTGTAAGAAAGACAAATGACATACATTTCCTCTGCTACTATACTCTAGAAAAAAAAATCAAGGGCATGAGCTTTAAGAAATAAAAAACCTTTTGAAAAAATACCAGTATAGTGTTGTTTAATACATTATCCAAAACCATACAATGAATACCAAGTATTTATTGTTATAAAATATAACATGCTACCTATTTAAAAAATTGCTAGTGCTGCAGTAAAAAAATATAGGCCACACCTGGTACTTATATCTTTGGATGTAAGCCTTTAAGAACTCATCAAATTTGTGTGTGTCATTAACCAGACTCTGTAAATAGCAAGCGAAAGAAAACCTTTCTCATAGGGTGTCTCATTGTAAGTTTCATCTGGGTCAACACCTTTTTCAATAATGACTCTGAGCCTAGTCAATGGATGGTCCTGAAAATAGACCAAGTAAGCATAGCTAGTTATACATTATCATATCTGTGGACAATCACCCTGTCAAAATAGCATATTTTAAGGTTGATTTTGTATTTCTTATTTATTCAATATACCATATAATTAACATTTCCACTATGTCTGATATGTCCCATGACTTACATGTCCTTTATGTTCAATGTGTCGATGCAATAGACTCTGACCTGTGGTTGCTTCAAGACACATGGCTTGTCTTCCATGGAGAGTTTCAGAGATTCTGCGTTGTCCAAACATAGTAAACCCCTGTGTTAAATAAAATGTACTCTTATTGTTTTTTTTTTTTTTTCAAAAATTAGACAAAAAACAAAATGTTAATTGAAAAACTACACAGTAATTAAACAAATGTTCAACAAAATTTCAAAACATATTCAACACAGCCTGATGGTACAAATGATTAAAAAAGGCCTAGATATGTTAAAACTTTATATTATTTACCATAGTTTGAAGTATCAGAAAGTTGTAATATTCTTGAGCATCTTTTTACTGAAGCTAATTATAGACAAAGTTAATGTCGTAATGTATGACAAATTATAAAATTTGGTGACCGAATAAATCCAGGAATTAGCAGATTTAAAAACAGCTCTTTGTTAAGTGAGTAAACAGCACTGAAATATATACATAAGGCTGGTCTATTAGCCTGATATTACCTAATGTACTTGCCATGATTGCAGATAACTTCACACTAGAAATGACTCAACCAATATCTTTATTAGAAAACAAGATTAACCAAAAAAAAACAACTTATAATTAGTAAGGTCCAATAGACATAACAAGTTTCTAAATTCTAATAAGCGTGTTAGTGTTTCTTGTTATTATCAAATTCTTAAGATTCTAAGCTTAATTAATTTTCTGTATCTTTACAATCGAAACTTAATAAACCAAAATTTTTAAAAAAATTACTCACTTCATTAAGCCAAAATTCACTCCAGTTTGCATTAGTCACCAAATTACCAAACCAACTGTGAGTCTGCAATGATTTTTTATTTAACATAAATACTGGGTCAATGACTTAAATAGCTTATAACAAACAACCCAATATGTGATGATTATAAACTGGCCAAGAAGACTTACTATCTCATGAATGACAACATCAGTTAAGGATTTATCCCCAACTATGATGCAGGGTGTCACAAAAGTCAAACAAGGGTTCTCCATTCCTCCATATGGAAAAGAAGGGGCATAACTAGTATATCATATTTTCCACACATATTCTCCAAACAGTTTCTCCCTGTCTGAATAAATTCTTCCACAACACCTTGGAATTCCTTTTGTGCAGAGTCCTGAAATAAAATTAGTATTTTATAAAAAGAGTACTAATTGTTTTTATAACTGACTACAGGTAAATACTATCAATTAATAATGGGATACATTCCAAAAAGTGTAATAAAAGAAAAAAATGATAATGAAGATTTATTAATTATATTTTGTAATATGTCATTTTTATATTAGTAGTTTTTTAATATCAATTTTAAAAAACAGTATTCATAAATCATCATTGAAAAAAGCATAATCACTATTAAAAAAATAGCTGGTGAAGCAGTGTACTAAATCTCATTTAAAAGTGTGTTTGGTTTCAAGCTCATTTGAAACTTTGTCTTTATTCCTTGTTATGAAAATATTTGTGGTTGTAGGTATTTGTTATTACCATTTATAAAAATAAGTTTAAATAAAATTTCACTTTTTTTAAGAAAGAAAAGATTTACCAGAACACTTGGCTCAGCCCAAACTTCACTCCTAGGTCCAATGGCTGCAGATTTTATATGACCAACCGCAAGAGCTATTAGGTATGACTGAATAGGAACTGATTGCTAACAAAAAAAATTAAAAAATAGACTTATTGTCTAATCGGTATTTGAAGAAAAATTATAATATGATTTTTCAAACATTGGCTAGCTTTTTAAGTGAACAATGTAAAAAAAATATTTGTATTAATGTCCCTGAGTTACTATCATAACAGAAGTTGGAAAACTAGCTGAAAGGAAGTTTTAGAGTTCAAATTCATTTAGTGCAGTCATTATTTTCTTGAGTACAGAGAATTTCTCTGAGCCGTCACAGCTATGTATGTATTTTGACAGTAATTTTATTATGAATGAACTCACCTCAAAGTAGTAGCAATTTTATCCCCATTTCTGTTGGCACTCTCTCCATAGCTTTTCCTGTTTGCACTCATAACTGCTGTAAAACCATCTGGCACTTTAACAAATGCAGAGTATGTTGCTTTGACTGCAGAGTGTCCTGACAAGGGAAGAGATCTGTTCAACACAGACTGACCCTGAGTATACATGTAAGGCTTGACTTTATCTAAAAGAAATTATCACACGATGTGGTCATTTGTTAATGGCTTGTTAATTAAAATCTCAATAAAAAATATTTTAATATAATATACCATGGTAATAACATAAAAGCTCTAAGTTTATGAACTTATAAATAACATACAGCAGTTTGCTGTGGTTCTAGCCAACAAAGTGCCGGTCCACCACCAGCCTCATATTCAATCTCTAAACTAAAATTATCATCTTTCTGGTGTGTTTTTGGCAACTTTTTAACAAAAAAAAAGATTTACATAATAATATAAAAAATAATATAATAAAATAATATAGACTAATAAAACTATTTCTCACAAGTCAAATACATGTACATTTATTTACTAAGAAGTGAACAAATTAACTGTTTGCCTACCTCTATTACCAAACTTTTTCCATAGTCAGTAAACTTTTTAACAGTAAACTGTGCATTGGCCTCATCACATTTAACCTGAATGACTTTGAGTGTTCTGTGTACATCAAGTATTACTGAAATTATTCAAATAAAAATACAAGATGAATCCATTGACTCTTGCCTGTCTGACCATTACTGATATATACTAAATATATAATTGAGTTAGTAGCTCTTCAAATTTACTTCTTATTTACAAATAATTTTTCATATGTTAAAAAGGTAGATTTTAGACTTAAGCATTCTAAGTAAAATGTGAAAAGTACAGATTTAAATTAGAGGCAAAGTCTAGCAAGGCAATATTTAAATGACATTTTTTCTCTTCAAGGTAAAAATAGATTAATACAACAACCAACTTTAGTTGTAGTTCTTTCTGCTGATCAATGAAATTTAACTATTTATCCATGCCACATTTCCATTCCTTAATGACTGATCTTCAGATTTTTTTTTATATTGAGAAGAAAGTTTTTAAAAAATGTTTGAAAAAAATTTTAAAGGTAAATTTACACAATTTTAAAACAGTTGGAATCATGCTGAAATGGTTTTGAAATATAATTCATAGTACAATCATATTTACCATTTTTTACATTATTCTGCAAACTTTTTAAAGAAATATCCAGAAATCCCTTGATTATTTTATCATCAAAGTTGACTTGCAGATCCAATTTTAGTTGTGTGGTCTAACTTCTTTAAAATTGGATGAGGTTGCAACATCATCTACATTGTCGGAATGCAAACCCATTATGGACCTTTGATGGCTCTGTGACGGTTATAACGAACGTTAAATGACAAGCAATTCAGAATTCTTTATACTTTATCTGTCACTCAAGATGAACTGTTTAACTGCTACAAGAAAAAAAGTAAATAATTTTCATGATGACTATCGATTCGTTAATTTATTAAGTGGCATACATACTGTAAAGTAGTTTTGGTCTTACAAATGAGTCTGTAAGACAATCCAAAGAAATAGCAATTAAACTGATTTAATGCTCATGTGACCAGATAACGCCTCATCACCAACGTTACGTCCTATTGTTGACATTATTTACTTCGGAACAATTTTTCCGGAAAACTGTATTGTTGTTTTCGGGTTTTCCAAAAATTATTAATAAGTAGCGTGTTTTGTATTAGATAAAAAGAATGTCACACCTATTATCTTATATCTAAATATGCAATTTAATCGCCCAACCATGCGGGACATCACGTAGCAAGAAGAAAATCTATATATGCTATCGATAGATTAGTCCCGTTAGCAGGATTCCCGAATACGTCAAAGCAAGCAAGAGCTGCAAGACCATTCAGCATTCAACAACGTTCGACAACTCGCGTTATGAACGAAATTAAAATCTAATTAGTTGTTGTTTCACTTCCTTATTACACCATAAAGGATAAATTATTTCAATAAAAAAGAAGACTCATTGAAAGAGATCTAATTAGTTGTTGTTACTTTTCATTAAAAAACCCAAAAGGATAAACTATAAAAAAAAATTAAATAAAAAAATAACAATGTCCGTGAGAGGAATCAAACCCGGATAGCCAGCATAACAAAAAAAAGCTCCTTAGCCATTCAGCCACCACGTCAAACAATGTATATGCTCTCCTACTTGATCAAGACAGAAGCAATGAGACAGACCACTGTTACGCATGCCTGGTGAGCGAGGGTTAGACAGTCGGCGTGCGTGCGTGGTGTCCCGCATGGCTGGGCAACGTAGAATTATTATATATACAGAAGAAGATACAAAAAAATATCACAATGTTTAATGAGCAATTAAAAATAAATGATAAAATATATTTTGTTTGATTGCTTATTTAAAAAAATAATTACAGTAATTATATTGATAAGGCGGTGTATACTACGCTGCGGGATGACTAGTATTAACAATATTAGGCAATAATCCTTCCATGAAATTACGCTAAAACTTTATAATAAATGCAGGGCCGCTTTATCCTATAGCCACTAGGGCCTACGGAATTTTCAAGGGCCTACGAAAGCCAGAATATAAATAGAAAACAAGTGCATCCTTAAAAATACTAAAAAAGGAAATCGGGGAGGGCCTACGACTTTGAAAGAGCCTAGGGCCTACGATGACCTTAAAATGGCCCTGAATAAATGTAATGTAATTCATTATTGTTTGCACGAGGACCCAGCGCTAGAGACAAAAGAGATATTGAGATAAATTTTAAAAGAGTGACTGGGTTTCAGTTTAACAAGTTGGTCCATGCCAATATCGTCTTGCGGAGAACCGCTGTGATAAGTAAAACAATGATGTTGTTGTTTTTTTCGTGCACATTAAATTACGTATGTGCACGCTGGTAATGTTCCCTTTAATTTTCCGAAGGCTATGTGCGTCAAAAGTTATTGGCGGTGCACACAATGGAAGGAAATTATAATATGTGGTGGAGATAGTCAGGCGTGCATGAATAACTGAAGGTAGCCATGTAAGCCTCGGTCATCCTCTAACACAGTGGTTCCCAAAGTGGTCCGTACGGACCCCCAGGGTCCCTGGTATCATTCAGGGGGTCCGTGAAGAATTTTAATTCATTTGGGGGTCCCTGAAGAACTTCAGGGGTCCACGAAAGGTTTAATGTAAAATAGTAAAATTATGATCTATTTTTTATTATTATGGAAATTAAAATAAAAAACATTAAATAAACTAGTAGCGCAGGCTAATTAAATTAAGAACAAGCATAGCACGGTGAGAGACAGACGGCCGAAAACACATCCATACAAGACTGCAATAACGCTGCTGCTTGATCTAACATCTCTACAATATAAACAAAAACTATAAAATAGTTTACATCGTACATCGAATTAAGTTCTATGTTATTCTGATACAAAGTGCATAAACACATTTTCCCAGTCTTAGACAAAAAGATAAGGATGTAACGTTTTTTCAAACAGTCAAATAAAAAATTTGGAAAATACTGTTACTGCAACAACTCATTGAGACAATATCTAAGCAAGATGATGGTGAACTGCTTGTTGCTTCTTTTAACATTTCTTAAGTGATTGCAAAGTCAGGATTTCTGACTCAGGAAAGCTGCATACTATTGATGAATAACTTATTTTACCAGCTGTAAATGATGTAATACGCATAGATTTGCACAAACCAGCTTTCGACATTATATAAATTATTCCACTGAGTAATAAAATAATACAGTACAAAGATGGATTGACAATATTTCTGTCAGTCCGTAGAAAATCCTGTATGTGGTTACAAAAATATCTGAATTTTCTATACAACTTGACATGTCCACTGTACTAGAAACCGAAACTTTACTTTTAGCTTATGTAAGATTTGTAAAGAAGAAACATTTGGTCAAGAATTGTTATTGGCTAAATGTTTGGAGACAAAATGTGAAATGTTATTTACTGAATTAAAAAGATTGTTCGATGTAAAAGCTTTACCCTTGACTAATATTATTTCTGTTGTTACTGATGGCGCTCCGGCAAGGTAAGAAGATACCGAGGCTGTCTGACATATTTAAAACAAACTGTACCGAATGTATTTTCAGTACTTTATGTCATTCATCGACATCATTTTGTCACAAAAAAACTTTGTGAACGTTTATGGATCACTAGGTTATTTCATTAAAGAAGTTAATAAAATCAGAAGGAATGTCTTAAATTAGATATTTTCTCAACTTTGTTTGAAAAATGACGAGGTCTATAATTGTTTACTACTTCACACAGACGTACGTTGATTATCTAAAGATTCATGACAATGATTTGCGACACAATTTAATAAAGTCAAAAAGTGACATTGCACACATGACTGATTCATTTGACAAATTTAACAATACTAATTCGAACCTACAAAGTGACCAATTAAATTCAATCAAACCTAAAAGCATAATGTCTGCGTTTGTTGCAAAACTTTCTCTCTGCAAACAAAACTTGGAAAGAGAGAATGTTCTCAGTTTCCAAATATTTCGAAATTGCAAAATAAAGTTGAAGATTAGCTTGCTTTCTGTCAACACTTAACGGTTCTTTATGCAGACCTGAACCAAAGATTTGAAGATATGCTTCACTTGAATAGTCCCGACAGGGTGTTAAGTCATTTCGCGCGTGGGCAATCTCAGATCCGAAACATAGATGAATCCTTACTAATACAAGAGCAGTTTATAAAAAGATCCAAAAATGATGAACTGAAACCAATTTTTAAACAAGGATACCACAAATTCTGGTTATAAAAACAGATCCCAATTTTACATCCTGCATTATGGGTATTGTACAGAAGTGGTACTACTTTTCCATCTTTCTGTTTGGTAGAACGTGGATTCAGTGCCGTTATGAACTTCATTACAGTTTATACACAAACACAACAACAGAAACCGATCAGAAATTAGTGCTCGTGGGGATTTGCGTCCACTACTCACAAACATTGAGCTGGACATAAATACACTCATAACATCATCTCAAGTCATTATCTTTTTTATTGTAACCACAAATTATAATTTTAATAAATACTTCTTCAACAAATTTTTTAAAATTAATTTCTAATTTTCATACCATGCAATTGCGCAGCTTTTTCACTTGGGGTCCGTGGGCAAGTTTTGACTATAAAAAGGGGTCCGTGGGTCAAAAAAGTTTGGGAACCACTGCTCTAACATACAGGTGCGTTGCTAGTAGGAGCGCCCCTCCTTCGCCAGGCCCAGGTGGCACTTATACCACTATAGCGCCTTACTTAAGTATGTTTTGTCAAGGAACTTGCCTTACTTAAGTATGTTTTGTCAAGGGAACTTGCCTTACTTAAGTGTGTTTTGTCAAGGGAACTTGCCTTACTTAAGTGTGTTTTGTCAAGGGAACTTGCCTTACTTAAGTGTGTTTTGTCAAGGAACTTGCCTTACTTAAGTGTGTTTTGTCAAGGGAACTTGCCTTACTTAAGTGTGTTTTGTCAAGGGAACTTGCCTTACTTAAGTGTGTTTTGTCAAGGGCACTTGCCTTACTTAAGTGTGTTTTGTCAAGGGAACTTGCCTTACTTAAGTATGTTTTGTCAAGGGAACTTGCCTTACTTAAGTATGTTTGTCAAGGAACTTGCCTTACTTAAGTATGTTTTGTCAAGGAACTTGCCTTACTTAAGTATGTTTTGTCAAGGGAACTTGCCTTACTTAAGTATGTTTTGTCAAGGAACACTTGCCTTACTTAAGTATGTTTTGTCAAGGAACTTGCCTTACTTAAGTATGTTTTGTCAAGAGAACTTGCCTTACTTAAGTGTGTTTTGTCAGGGAACTCATATACTAAAGTGTGTTTTGTCAAGGGAGCGGGTCATATTTTGATAGCCCACAATGGGCGCCATTTATGCTAGTTACGCCGGTGCACACATATCCACAAAGAATAGCAAATAGTGTACCCGGCGGAGCCACTTAGGGTAAAGGCACTAAAGGGTCTCTGACATGCATTCGGGTTGCGCATTTCGCCTAGTACAGGGGTGGGCAAACTACGGAGCATATTATGCGGCGTATTGCGATTCTATGTCAATGTTAATTTTCTTTGTTAAGAGTTTTCGCTAAGTTTTGAAATTTTATTCCGACTATTTGATTCGAATCTAGGGATATTAAATCGGTTTTATGGCTCCAGAATGTTAGTGATTATTAGACATGAATTTTAACATCACCCATTTAATGTTTTACCATTAAATTTAATAATAAGAGTCAATAATTGAATTACTTGTGGGAGTACTACGTGGTCACATAGTCTGCTTATAATTTATATGCTTGCACAAAAATCTTTTTGTTTTATTTTATGCACATAAAACATTTCAAGAGCAGTAGTGGCTAGAGCCTACAGTAATGAAATGACATGTTTAATCTATAATATTTAGTTGTCTTTTTTTTAACCCATTAAATTTAACTAAGGAGTTTCATTATAGAGTTGAAATTTTAAAAGAAAAAGCAGGGTGGGAGAGAGAGATGGACAGGAAATCTGACTTATTTCAAACATCTGAACAACTGGAAAATAAAAAAACTATACTTTCCAAAATGAATATTGCTGACTCCAGCAAACAATACCTGTTCCTGCTAATTTTCTTAGATACAGGTTGAGTCTGTGGTTCTCAACAGGAAGAGTGGCTATCCCCCTAACATAAATTTGGTTTAAATAATTTTGGTCATGCCCTTTTAAGTGATGGACATAAATTTTCCGAAGGTACCGTCTTATCTTTCAGTTTTTTTTAATAATCTTGTAGTTGGCAGCTGCCTTTTTTTGTAAACAATTCAGGTCATCTCTTAACATGGCTGGCAGTATTTTATATAGAATATAGAGGACCTTTTTTAAAATTTATTTAATGCATTTAAACACATTTTTTTATATTTTTTTCTTATTCTTTTAATAAGTAACAATCAATACTATGATTTTGGAATGTTTATAGAGGTAATGTATCAATAATATTTATCAAAATTATTTTATTAGGTAAAATAAGAGATTACCTTGTTTCGGTAACTCATGGAACTTTTTGAATTCATTTCATAAATTTCCAATAGTCTCAATTTTGAATAGACGAACTTCTTCAAGATGTCCCCACCCCTGGAAATACTTTGCCAGTTTTCGAGTGGATCCCAGTGTGAGAACCGCTGCAGACCACCATATTAAACTTTAGACTCGTACCACAATTATAAATTGTAATTAATATTAAGGCCGGTAGCTGTGTACGTACAAATACTTCTCTAAATGTTCGCGTTTCATTGTGTGATTCTTAATGATCTATTTAGGGTGCACTATTCAATGACACAAAAACCACAAGCTTTCTAAGAAATTTTTTTTTAAATATTGAGAACTATTCTCTTAGTTAAAATCTGGTCCAGATTAACCTAGATTTCTATCAAGGGTAATCTTGAATACAAAATGCCTCTCTGGCTGTTAGGTTTTAGCTGTACCTTCAATCACGTTTATTTCTTGTGTGTTTCCCGCAGTCCTGGTTTTGTTAGGTTTGTCAACGTCCTGACGCAGCTTTCCCCAGATGAGCGCAAGGCTTTCCTACAATTCACGACAGGCTGCTCATCATTACCACCCGGTGGTCTGGCCAATCTGCATCCCAGACTGACTGTTGTAAGGAAGGTGAGTGGTCATCACAATATTCTAGTCGAGGGTTGGCCTACTGGTGCATGCAAAGCAATTCTTCCTTTTTTGGGGGAGGGTCTTTGAAAAAGGAATTTCTATGCAGAGTAATGTTTTGGCCCCCGCCTCCGCAAAGGTTCATTTGGGGGCCCTAGGCAGTTATTTTGTGCCCTAGACACAAGTACATTTTTGGATTTTTGAAAAGATAATTTCAACATCGCCTCTGACAAATATTGGGGCCCCTAATAATAAATTAACATTGGCCTTTCTCAACTCTTTTCATGTCAGACTTTTTTAGATCATGTCAAAATGTCCCAACTGGGGCCCCTTAGCAGTGGGGGGGGGGGTCCAAGACTTAGTTTGCCTGAATGGCTCACAAGAGAAATGCACAGTTGATTATATTTGATTTATTTGTACATTATAATTTTGTCCATTAATTTTGTCCTCATGGCTAATTATCATCTTGTTCAGTTGTTGATGACATTCTGTAAGGATTGTTTCACTTGAAAAAAATATGATAATGAAAGTTTTATCACCATTATATATGACATGTAACATGTTCTACATATGCATCGAGGTTCTAATATATATTTATTTCTTTCTAGGTGGATGGTAGTGATGGTAGCTTCCCATCTGTGAATACTTGTGTGCATTACTTAAAACTGCCAGAATACTCCTCCGAAGAGATTCTCCGTGAACGCCTTTTAGCCGCTACCAGGGAAAAAGGCTTCCATCTCAATTAGTGCTAGAATCTTATACGTTGGGTTTAATTTTTTTTTAATAATGTGTGATTGTATATAAAACGTTTTTTAAAGTTAATTTTATAACTGGGAAGACGCATCGGTTCATTTTTTTTTTTTAACTGAAAGACATTTAACTTTCTTGGATTATTTTATGTGTCAGTGATGTTGTTCTGAAAAAGACATTAAGTCATGTTAAAATACATTGCTCATTCACTGTTATATCCAGAGTTAGGA
Organism: Bulinus truncatus; assembly: GCA_021962125.1. NCBI lineage: Eukaryota > Metazoa > Mollusca > Gastropoda > Planorbidae > Bulinus > Bulinus truncatus. Next base: position 16,132,100 of record JAGDYQ010000003.1, on the reverse strand, counting down.
TTGATTTAATTTGTGATGAGACAGCAGAGACTTGTTGCTGGCTGTCTGTTAGTAATATATTGTACGCATTTACCAGTCACTCTGATACAGATTTGTGATTTTCTTTTATAATCTTTATGATGGTATTGTTTTAATGAAAGGAAGCAGCAGTTTAAAAAAGAGATACATGTATTAGTATCTTTCTCTGGCTTTTTATCTTTTTTGAATTAGAACTTGATACAATATTGGCAACAGAAAAGACTCGGGTCATGTGTACTTTGTCAACTCATGAATTTTTATGTGACCGTCATGTGACCAGCAGGTCAAAGTTGTGACCATCTTTTTTTTTGTTGATAATTTGAAGTGAAAACATTTTTTCAAACCTGCCTGAAAAAAAAACTTGTAATTTTTTTTTTTAGGTTGCTTCCCTTACTTTTTTTTTCAAAATTTCAAAGACTGTGATGAATCCAAACGTTGGTCGTATGAGAACCTTCTATTATTATTGAAATGTGTGCAGTGGAAGAGTTGTTGTTGGTTTTTAAAATCAGACCTGTTGTTTTTTTTTGTGTTGGTGTTGTAAAACTTAAAATAAAAAAAGCAATGTAAGGGTTTATTCATGGTTGCGTATATGTGCAACTGTTTGTGTGAGCTGCTTATCAATGTTGTGGTTTTTGTTTATGAGCAGGATGTGAATTACTATTATTTTTTAATCATCGCTGTTTGGTGTGAAATTGTGCGGTTGTAAGTTCATTAGATTGAATGAATTGCATTTGAATGTAGAAATCTCAGTTAAAAACACATTGTAAAAAAATGAACAGCAAGTCATTTTTTTTTTATTGAATATTTTTTGTCTTAACCTTTAAAAAAAAAATTTATGTCGGACACTGGAAACATTTTTGTTTCTTTTTAAAAAAAAACCCATTTTGATGACAGTTTAATAAAATTGACTGTAATATAAAAAATATGTCGGTATCATCCATTGTAAAAAAAAATAGTTGATGCATGATTAGCAAACTTAATCACACGCCTTTTTATTTTTTAAGTCACTCAAATCACTCTTAGTTTCACCCCCCCCCCACCACCAGATTTAATTGTTTTAATCCAAACTATTTTGTTAATGAGGCAGAATGATGATTGCCCCTTTCCCACCCTCAGCAGAGTGAAGTTAAAAATAGCAACTAGCCAGCAGGCAGGTAACATCATGTTGAAGACAAATAACTATTGATACTTGTTTGTTTTATTATGTCTAATAAACAAATTGTTTAAAATAACATCATTCGTGTGGATTGGTTGGTTTTTATCTGAATGAGAGAATTCAATTTAGACAGTCAAGAGAAGTTTGTGGGTACTTGTGTTCAAATTCGTTATTGGGTACAGCTGATCACCAAGGGTCCTGTACCCTGGACGAGGTGACTTTTTGAATATTTTCTGCTCATTAAAAATTGTTTATTGAAGTATGAGATACTATAGGGAAGTGAATCCCTTTGGATGTGAGAAAGTCCCACAATCTGGCAACGCTGCTGGGGGCTCCCTAGCATAACCTCAAATCTGATGAAGTCAAACTATAGAAAACTAATATATATATATATATATATATATATAACATTCTTGCAAAAATATTGTCTGTTTTAATATGGGCGCCCTGGAAAGGTTTATAGCTTTGGAGGGGCCTGATTAGGGACCCTAATCATTTAGAACGGCCCTTTATTATTGATCTCATTTTCATTTCACTTGAAACTATTTTTCATTGCAACCCAGTCTCATTTGAAAGCACACACGTGATTTGAATAGGTTAATGAGCACTCCCTCTGCTTTTTAATGAATACTCCTTTATAGTGAGGTCACTCAATGAACACTCCCTCTGCTTGCTGATGAAGTTAATGAATACTCCTGTTTAGTGAGGTCACTCAATGAACACTCCCCCTGTGTTTAGTGAAGTTTCTGATCAGATTGGGAACTTGACTAATTTTTTTTAATGGCGATCTTTTCACTTTGCCCATCACATGAATGTCCGTGTGGCTGCCAAAAGCTGGGTTGCTATAATCGTGACACTGGCTTTGCTCTGGAGTGGCTTCCCTTGATTGTTTTATTTCTCTGTTTGTTGCCCTGGACAACGGGCGGAGTCTGTTGAGAACCGAGGCTTTTATTCTGCTCCGACGGTTGTCAAGGTTAACTTCCGTTACGGCGGAATTCCCGCACTCAGCGTCTGCTTCACCCTTGCTGTCCAGATTCTCGTGGGAAGTGAGGCCATTGTGAAATGATTTTGAATGACTGAAAGATCTCTGATATGGTAGCTGCAGGTTTTTGAAAGACCTTTGTATTTTGTCGAATGCTGGGAAAGGTTTAACATGCGGTTTCGGCTGGTGGTGATGAACAGGCCCGTTATTTGTTGCAGGTGTCAGTTTATGGTGGTGCCCCAAGACCCCGTGCACGATATAGACGCCGGCCTTCTGGCACCTCTTCACGATCCCCCTCACCGTTTTGCTTCCGGCAGTCACGGCCTTTTTGTTCGAGCTCACAGAGTTCAAGTCATGGGCAATCCCATCATCGTCCCGTCGCCGGGTGTGAATAAAGACGACTGGAGTTGACGTGCCGCCAGAATCATAGCCGAAGGGAACCGTCACCGCAGACGGCGCCGCCCGCCGGTTCTTGGACAGCGACGACGACCTGTCGGTGAGGATGGGCAGGGACTGGCTGGAGTAGTACTGGGTGCTCGACAGGTCGCTGACATACTGGGGCGCCGAGGTGTCGCAGCTGGGGAGCGCCGCAGGGTGGAGGAGAAGCTCACGGGTTGGCGACCGGCGGTCACTTTGCTCCGCGCGCGGTCCGGCCAGGTCCCCCGAGGCGTATCTCATCCTGTCCATGTAGGCCAGGTGCAGGGGCGTCATGGAGGCCAGGGTGTAGTCGTCCTCGAGGGCGCACACGGACAGCTGGGTCTCTATGGTGACGCTGGGCGTCATGGAGCCGGTGGGCAGGCAGTAGTTGTGCGGGGGCGGCGACGAGGCCCCAGGAATCTTCGTTAAAAACGTGAATTTCATTCTGCAGACATTGAAACAAAAAAAAACGTGTAAACATTTTATTGCTATGGAAACGTTTGGAAGGAAGAAGAATAAAATACAAAGGAAACGAAAAATAGATAAATTAATTATGTTAAGGACTTGACAAATTATTCCAAGTCGGTCTCTACTTGGCAAGTGTCCAACAACAACAATATACATGCTGTCAGGTCCCGTATCTTATACAGCCTTTCCTGAGCCTCTACCCATTTATTGGAAAGAGCCTCTACCCATTTGTTAGCCTCTACCCATCCACTAGCCTCTCTCCTTACCGACTCTAAAAAAAACTATGAACGTCTTTGTCTACAGCCGCGGTTCTAAAACCAGTGGTACGTGTATCCCAAGGCAGAGGCGTACCTCGGGTGGGGGGAGAGGGGGGTCCAAATTTGAAAGTCCTTCCGGGCCCCTGCTCGAGGGGTGCCCCCCACATTTTTTTACACAATGTTCGCTGGTTACGCTCTTGAGTGCGTACGAAGTACCCAAACTGTACACAATGTGTTCACACTAGTGGATCATATCATACACAGCCTACATATGATATATTGAGCTCTTTTGTTAAGAGTTGTACACACCTTATTGCACACCGTATGTACACACCTCATGTACACACCCTATGTACACATCCTATGTACACACTTTAAAAAAAGCTCACTGTTTTGTGTAAAACATGCAACCAAATGTACCTGTTTGTTCTGTACAAGTTGTACAGTATGATGGCAGACAAGACTATAAATGTAACAAGAAAGATGACGACAATGAAAGGGATCCACCGAATGGCGGGCGAACCTGCAAATAACAAACAAAACAAAAAATGATAAAACTAGAAAGAAAAAACAAACTTATATTAAAAAAAAACTTTTAATTTTGGGTGTACCGGAAGTTCTACGTCAAAGTTCAAAGGTAAAGCGTTTTCTTGAATCGATGCTGCCATGTCATGTATGTTAATGCACATTCGCAGGAAGGGGGCGGGTGATGGGGGGTGTTTGTTTTCGCGCATGCCCTCAAGTGTAAATAACCGGCCATGCTTTTAAATACAATCAGATGCATTTGGGAGGAATCCCGAGGCATAGAAAAAAAAAACAATTTTCCTGCTTGTGATAAAAACATGTTTACACCAAGTTAGCTTTCTAGAAATATTTTTTTTTTGTATATTGTGGAAGATCATTTAATTTCTTTTGGAAGATTTGGTGGGGGAGGGGGTGTGAAAAAAAAGGGGGAGGGGGTATAATGGGGTTTAGTGTTATAATTCCGTTGGGAATTTCCGTTATGACATCAGCAGAAGTAAAAACAACATCTAGCAGAACTAAAACATTTTCCAATTTAGTTTCAGAGATGTGAAAAAATGGCGGTGGGACATTTGAATGATTCGGCATGGGCAGTTGCTGGGCGGGATGTGGGCATTTTGGATTACGGCAGAGCACTTTCTGTTGGGGGGGGGGCATTTGGATTGACAATGTAGATTGTTGCATAGGCGTGGACACAATTTATTTGTGAGTGGGAAGAAGACGGCACGGGTTGGTGAATACAGAAAGTTATTATCATCACAAACATTGTTATAGACATTGTCAAGAGCTCAGCCCTCTTTAATAACAAACAACATTTATAAGATGTACGAGTAAGTGAGTAAAGTTGCCTTAACCATGAAGGGCCATCGGGTCAGATGACGTGTAGAGTTCATCTGTTTCTGTAACCTCGGCATATGAAGGGATTTTGTGGTTAGCACAACGCCCAGCCGCCTTTACTTCCCCAACTTTAGTCAAGTAGGCCTACCCATTTAAAGCTGGGTGGACTTGAGGGACTTTAAATCAACTTTCACCAGGTTCTGGAACAATTCCCTTGGTTTTCACTGAGGATCGAACCCGGAACTCTCAGTCGCCAGTCGAGGACCCCACGCTGCCCAGCCATTCAAAATACATTTATTCATGTGCCCATTCAATCCTCAGTGCATGTGCCAGATTGTCTGTCAGTTTGCCTGCCTCTTTATTTGCTCCCCAAACAATCAAGCGAGAGATAATAAAACTGCCAGTTTGGCTCTATGTCACAATAACCAGCTAAACTCTATTTAGACCCACCAGATGTTAGATTTATTTGCTCACCCACACAATAACAACGACATATTCATATCTACATTTACTCTGTACTCACCTGCGTGTGATATGTCTGTCAGGGCCTGTGGGTAGTCAGGTGGTATGTGGAGTGAGCACAGATCTAACCACACGCAGACGACAAGAAGAAAATAGGAGATAAATTTGAAAATAATAATAAACAAGACACGGTAAAATAAACCTTATATATATATATATATATATATATATATATATATATATATATTAGAGCTGCTGTTCGATTAAAAAAATTGATCGCAATTAACGCAAGATTAAAATTTTTTATCGCAAATTAACGCACTTTTTAATTGACACAATATAGCACATTTTGTTTCTATTCAAACATGTAAGTTAGAATATCATAGCATAAAATTGGTATAATAAGCAATTCAGATTAATTTACGAAAGAGGCATAATTAATTGTAACAGATTTATTAAGCATCAGCACTAATGTCTGTTGAATTAGTTATTGAGACCAGTTTATTGACATGTATCAATCACGTCAAGTGATGCGAGTTATTTTTTTTTAATCAACAACAATGCCAAACAAGTGTTTTTCTCGTACCATAGGTTCCGAGCTAATGACGTATTTCAACCTCTCTCCTCTCTATCCCAGTCATATTTTGCTACACTTTGCCCCCACGTATGTCTTGTTTACCCAACCCTCCACTACCGTACTTACCCCCTTCACTTCCCATTCCAAAACAAAATACACACGTCATTTATATCTCATATGTGCCTTTTCCTTCATAAAATAATAGTATAGCCAGAAAGTACTTACTTGCTCACTTATTATTAACGCGTTTTTTTATCCCCTCCCCCTTTTCCCACCCTGTTAGATTTTTGACACTCTTAGCAGCTTATCTCCCCACAAAGATGACGTTACTACCAACCGTACCGTACCCCCTCTGTCCCATTTTTCCAAATCATGGCACCTGTCAATCAACCAGATGTTCACTAATGGTATCATTGAGTGTCATAATTATTATTAAGAAAAGACAATCCTATTGTTTAAAGGTCATGTAGCTGCTATGATTTTATGTAAGCGTGACAGTTTCTGTATTCGGTGGATTTTTTCTTCTTTTTTTTAAAATCTTGTCTGATCTAGTTATGGTTATAGAATTGGATTATTTACTGATTACTGAAATGACAACATTTGGCTAAAATTTAACGCATTTAGGTGTTTGCGTTAAAAATGTAATCGCATATGTTTAACGCATTAATTACGCTTTAATAGCAGTTAAAAAAACAGCCCGATATAAAATATTAAATTTAGCACAGTGTCACAATAATTCTGAAAAATACAACCACTGTCTCGTGTACAGTCTAGACCTTGATTGACAGGTGTCATATATATGAAACTATTAGTGCAGCTGTTGCAGACGTGACCGGCCTAATGCTGTATTATCAAAATGCGATAAAAAAAATTTGCGCAAAAAATGATGATACAAAATGTCTAGCATCTCGTTATTTTGATCTAGTTTTAACCTGGCTCATTATACGCTTAATTTTTTTTTACCTTCAAGTTGACTTCAATAATACACTACAGTATATAATGTAAACTAGTGAATGAAACTTTTCTCTTTTTACATCGACCGGGAATGGAGCAGGAGGTTTACTTGTCGAAGGGCTATATAACAAAAACATCTTCATTTATATTACAAGTGGGGATTTTGTCAACATTTCTGGGGTAGAGGGTGTATGCGGATTGCAACAGGGTGGGGTGATAGATCTACTTAATAAGTGAACAAACCTTAACTTCAAATTTGTTGAGTGAAATACTGTTATTTATCGATTTCTTGAATTTGCAATATTTTGGTCAAATTAACGCATTTAGGTGTTGCGTTAAAAAATTTAATCGCAAATTTTTTTTGACGCGTTAATCGCAAATTAACGCAGTTTAATCAGCAGCCCTAATATATATATATATATATATATATATATATATATACTATTATATATATATATATATATATATATACTATTATATATATATATATATATATATATATATATATATATATATATATTCGTTAATAATATTGCCCCTCCAAAAAAAAATCTTGCCCCTCCATTCTAGAAGTCCTGGCTACGGGCCTGTCGCCCAACCTTGCGAGGCAACAGCCTGCGAGAATTCCCGAATAATTCCCGAATACGTCACAGAAAGCAAAACGCGTTCAACAATATATATAGAGAGAGAGATTTATCGCGTTTATAGAATTCCCGAATACCTCACAGAAAGCAAGACTCGTTCAACAACGTTCGACAACTTGCGTTGTTTTCTGATTTCTATTATAAAACCAGATTATTTTAATTTCTCATCCCCAGTCGCGGTAAATTCTGTAGCCGTTTAACCACGGAAAATGAGGGAAGGCTGTATATAAAATAGAATTTGTTAACTGATTAATGTAAACAAAAAAAAAAAAAAAAAGAATTACATTTAATAATACAATTATGTGTGAAGAATAAAGTCATATTGAACTAATTTCCAATTTTAGAATTTAAAAAATGGTGTATAAATATAGATTAGGCTACAAAGTGTGTAAAGTAAACACATTCAACGCTGAAGTGTAGACAATAAAATATTAGATATGGTGAAATCTTTTGTTTTGATATCTTTGTGCTGGTGTTTAGGAGAAAATCCCGATAAAGTAAATTATAAATATGTATCGCGCATTACAAACAAATGTTAACTGTTTCAGGATAAGTACGCATTACAAAAAATATTAACTAACATCTATCTGTATTGAATAGTGTAGGATGAAGGTTATATTAAAAGAATCTTAAGCTGTGTTGAGCAAGTCTAAAAAAAAAATACACAAAACAGGTAATATGGAGACTGGCATGGCCTGAATGAAAAATAAAATGTTACATCAAAATAACACTATAGTGTGCTGGGGGAAGGGGTGGATTGAAGCAGACACAAAGTGAACCAAAAATAAAAAGCAATGTAAATTAGAACACCCACCCCCGGAAATAAGTTTGTTAGAATCTGAATGAAAAAAATCCTGACCTAAAAAAAAGGCATTAAAATATATCTAACCAATAAAGAGAAAATTAAGTCTGGCAGCTCATCGACAATCAAGGCATCAAAAGAATGAACTAAAAATCTGTAAACTATAAAATAAAAAACAAGTTGCTGGAAGGTACCAGATAGTGACCATAAAATCTGCAAATGATAGGTCAAAGCTCAACTTTGCATAGTATGTATTTTCTCCGAAATTTGTTTGATTGCTTATTTAAACAAGCAATTAAGCCTGTTCCATTCTGGACACAGGACGTGTTAGCGCATTTTTGTGTTATGCATTAGTACGTATTTTAGCTTTCAGTAAATATTTGTAAATTTTGGAAATGTTTATGAATTCAATTGTGTAATTGTAAAGGATGTTTTTCGAAAATAAAATTATTGTGGCTGAAGAATAAATACTCTACTGCGCAGAACACGTGTGACGTCAATCTTGGTGAAACTACGTGCTGCAGTATTTCGCACCAAATGAATGGGTTATTGAACGTATAAGGTGTATAATGGGGCCATGAAAATGGCATAATTATTAATATAGCTTATATAGTAAAAAACGGTAAAAAACTGATGTCCAGCCCTCAGAGGTCAGATCGCAAAATGAACTTTTGCTGCACACATGGCAGGCCAAGACCTACAAAATGATATATACATCATGGGTCTAGGACTTATGGTTGTTGAGATCTAGGGTGATGACAGACAGACAAAACGGGAACAATAGAGCATTTTTTTTTATCAAAAATGCTCTAAAAATAATTACAGTAATTATATTGATTGATAAGGCGGTGTATGCTACGCCGCGGGACGATTAGTTAAATATTATTATTGTTACTTTCAACTGGAGTCAACTTAGTATATAAATGTTGTTTACTGTTGTTGGAACATCTACTACAAGTGTATAAAAGAACCTCGCAACACATATAATACCCCATCCCTTTAGTCATGGTCCGGCCAATCTGTCATATCTAAGAACCCAATGTGACCGTAGTTAGAAATAGTTTGTACACCCTTGCGTTAACAGAAATACAGACAATACTGCATTCAGAAAAGTAAAAATCTAGGTCGTAAGTTATAATGTATTGACAAAGTTTATTGTGAACAAACGTCTATGTAGCCCCCATGTATCTATTGTGAACAGGTCAGGCGTGGCAAATGCCGTCACGTACTCAAATGTCCTTGTATCAAGTTTAGGAAAAAAGATGTGTGTATAGACCCATGTCTTTGTATGATGGGGGATGTTGTAATATATTCTATGTTGTGACACTTTTATGTTCTTGATGTAATCAAAGCACTTTGTTTATAAACTAGAAACAAAAAACTTGCAAAGGTTAAACATTTCAATTGGGGGAATGCATTACTACAGTTTTGTAAGTTAAAGGTACGTACTGTTACAGTTTTTGTTTAAGCTAAGGATATGCATTATAAAAGTGTTTAATTGAGGTGTGTAATAGTTACAGCCTTTAATTGAATGTGTATTATTAAACTTTTCGCGCTACTTAAATTTCTTCTTAATTTCATACTTTAAAAAAATCATTTTTTTTAAATTAACCAATGAACATTTATTGCACACACACGCTCACAGATACACACACGCTCACACATACACACACGTGACACTGACGTAGTTCATAAAAATGGTCATTACATTCAAAAGGTTACAGCTTAGCCATTATTCTTTAAAGTAAACTTGTTTTTTTATCAGTTTTATTTAATGATTTATTTTCTATAAAATTTAAAAGTGTGTACGAATCAAAGTGTTCGATCTTTGAAGTAATAAATGACCAATTCTGCGACCAGTGACTAATTCAGTGAACTGTGTCGCTTTACAAACATTAGATCATCGGTGACATTTGCATTCTTAAGAATACATGAAACTATGCAACCATATAGGGCTTTCAATTTTAAAGGGCCATTTCTGGTATTAGTTTCTACTTCATCTGGTGCTTGGGGTGCCCCGATATGTACCTTTCCCCAGAACACCTATATAGTCTCAGCCTAGGGCCTCAAAGGACGTAAGATCGGATCGGTGAGGTCACAAATTGTCTCAGCCCTGTGGCGTAGCGGTGGGGGCGAGCAAAAGGGATGGCATCATGCCCCGGACGCTACTCACAAAGGGGCGCCTAATGATCCTCAAAAAATATAATACTATATGGTTTTCGAATGGGAGGGGTGCGCTAAAAAGGTATAGTGTCCCGGGCGCGAGTTAAGCTCTCGATGCCACTGTCTCAGGCCCTTAAAATTTAAATTTAATTGTGAAAAAAATTTCTAAACGGACATTATCCGAACAGAATATAAATCTAAACATATGCCCAAGACTAAGACTTTGATTAATTTCCTTATGAAAAATATAAATAATTTAAAAAAAATAATAATTAAATGAATAAGTTGATATATGAATTAAACATAGAAACTTAAAAAAATAGTATAAACAGAAATACTTTGATGGAATGTCAGTAATAGATAGGGTTTTTTTTATTTGCACATGTAAGGCTGTTGACTCAATTAATGGACGAGTATTTAACTCCGTTATAAGTAATCACATTTTAAAATCAGTACTACAGTAAGTTATCTAAAACTTTACTATTTATTAATGTGTGATTATATATATATATATATATATATATATATATATATATATATATATATGTATATATATTTATAGATAGATAGATAGATGGATAGATAGATAGATAGATAGATAGATAGATAGATAGATAGATAGATAGATAGATAGATAGATAGATAGATATTTATTAATGTTTGATTATATATATATATATATATATATATAGAAAGATAATTAGATGGATAGATAGATAGATAGATAGATTAGATAGATAGATAGATAGATGATAGATAGATAGATAGATAGATAGATAGACAGACAGACAGACAGACAGACAGACAGACAGACAGACAGACAGTCAGACAGACAGACAGACAGATAGATAGATAGATAGATAGATAGATAGATAGATAGATAGATAGATAGATAGATAGATAGATAGATAGATAGATAGATAGATAGATAGATAGATAGATAGATAGATAGATAGATAGATAGATAGAGATATTCGGTTGCAAGCTTTTCCGATGGTTAAAGATCATTGTTTTTAAATCGTACCTGTTTTCTTTAATATTTCTCTTTTAATCTTCTACAAAAGTATTTCGATATAGGTAAGTGGTTCTCCAACATAACAGGCAATGACAAGGCTAACAGAGCCACGTTTGAACAATTCAGTGCACTGAACTGGAAATTTAGGCCGCACAACTTGTATTACTTACTGTGGTAGAGCCAAGTTAGTATAATAATACAGAGGTTTTGATACTGATACTTAAAGTGTTTACTTTGCTTATGTCTGAACTGCAGAATGAAAAAAAAAGGAGTAAAACTGTGAATCACGGGTCTCTAATCAGTCACTGAAGTAGCTTCTCTGTACTCTAAAACATTCCAGACAGTATCACTTGACTATATCATAATTTACTTAACTAATATATGCTAATTAGAGTGTTAAGCAGGTTAATAGAAGACAATATAGGTTATAGGTTATCATATAATCTACATTATAAAGCAGCTAAGCTTGTCCGGGTTTCTGCTGGCGGCTGGCGGCGTGTGGGGAATCCTTTCTATAAATAAACGACCTCCAGAAATAATAAATAAAACAATAGCATTTGATAAAGTAATCACGTGACCAGCGAGGTCACGAAAACATAATTCAAAATGGCGCTTGCTTCGAATCGATTCGATATCTCTTTTTCAAAAATCTACATTTTTAAATAGTTTCTGTGGTTTTTTTTATTATGAAATGTAAAAGTCCTAAATATTAAACAATAATAATACCAATCAAATTATTTTAGTTTTTATTACAACAGATAGCATTTTAATCAGAAAAGGTCACTAGCGAGAGCGTTCGTAAATAACCTATGACCTATGACGTCCTGATGGTAAGCGCCGACGCTATAAATTAAAAAAAATCCTCTATGACGTCATTTCTCGATGAGTGCTGTATCGTGCCTTTACTTATTTTTACTATTCGGTGCATTTTTTTAATGCTTTGTTTTGATTTGAACTATAAATAGAATTAAGGGTAAAACACTATAAATAAAAATCCTCTGTGACGTCAAATAAAAAAAATAATTCTGCACTTGATTTCACGTAAATCGGCTGCGCATTTGTTAATCATGCTCAGTTATTATAGTTTGTTAACATTGTGTACTGGAGGTTATTGTTCCCTCGATGAATTACTTTTTGATGATGGTTTGTTGGTTATGGCAGAAATATTTTTTGACGTATGAAATGTATGTTATTTCTGCACATTAGGAAGGTGGCATAAATCAGCACCTAATTAAATTAATTAAATTGATTAGGAAGGGGTTTAAAATTACACCTAGATTTCCCGGGCAACGCCGGGCTTAATATCTAGTATATATATATATATATATATATATATATATATATATATATATATATATATGGCTGAATAAGCATTACATTGTTGTGATGAGCACTAAGAAAAGTTTGATATGCATCAAGAAAGTGTGATGAGTACTAAATTAAACAACTGATAAAGACCTAGACATTCTGACAAACCTATTTTAAAAATGTGATCAAGAATGTTGATGGTGTGTGTTGCAGCGGTAGAATTAGTTACAACGGCTATGTTGTCTGTCTAGCAAAAATGATCGAATTCTCAAACTATATTAAATTTATATGCATATTTTACTCTTTTATTCGGATTTGACGCCGATCCAGTTCCGCTTAACAATTTCGGCACCCTACCCATACATCATATATGGCTCAATTAGCAGCGTCAGGTTGTCCCATTGATTCCATAAGCATCAATCAATTTGTACATGAACCGAATGCACCATCTCGTATTTGAAGATATTTTTTTTTCTGCCCGCCATCTTGTAAGAATACAAAATAAATTGATCTAATTGTTAACTAGAAAAAAACAATATAATAATGAGCACAGGTTTTAGAAAACTAAGGGACCAATAGAATCTGGTGAACACGTTTTAGTTACCCTAGACCAGTGGTCAGCAAAGTGCGGCTCCGGAGCCGCATGTGGCTCTTTGGCTCCTTAAGTGCGGCTCTGGCATTTAGTTTTATTTAGTATAAAACTTATTTAGTGTTCTACTTACTAAGTATAATAAAAGTTTATTAAACAAGCAGATTTGGCTCCCATTTTTTTTAATGTTGTAATGTTCATATTTGGCTCTTTGGCTGATAAGTTTGCCGACCACTGCCCTAGACAGTGATGCATCCAACGCCCTAGAGATATTCAACATGTTTAGCCCTATTACTTCCTGTCTATTAACAGAATGTATTCAAATTATTTCACTTTTTCATTTAAAAACTGATGAAGTTGAAAATTTTAATTATAAACACATCCATGTTTGTTTTGTAGTTTGGGTGTGTATTTTTTATTTTCCCCAACCACGTGGTTCCATAGAACGCACACAACACAACAAGAAAAAAAAATACCGACACATATGTAAATACAACAAACAGTGTTTGTTTGCATCCATCGACAACAATGGTGCAATGGAAAAAAATTCAATTCAAAGTGAATCACAACGTTTCTATCTCTATCTCCCGTTGACCATTCTCATCGAGAACCTCAAGTCCACTCCCCACCCCACTCAACTGAGGTCCCGTCGACGCGCATGGCTTCCTATCCGCAGTCAGTGACCAGCATGCAAGTGGGACGTTAAGGGACAGAGATCACACCACTCTCCTGCTCAAAACTACGCAGCCCGATCCCCGTTCCTTTAATCATTTCCCAGATGGCGCCATTTAGTCTGCTTTGTCGGCCCATTGCCAGACACCTTTACCTTCACTGTTGTTGGAACATCTACTACAAGTGTATAAAAGAACCTCGCAACACATATAATACCCCATCCCTTTAGTCATGGTCCGGCCAATCTGTCATATCTAAGAACCCAATGTGACCGTAGTTAGAAATAGTTTGCACACCCTTGCGTTAACAGAAATACAGACAATACTGCATTCAGAAAAGTAAAAATCTAGGTCGTAAGTTATAATATCTGGCCTACCAGACCCATTGTCTACCCCTCCCCTCCCCTCTGTTACTATTGCAAGGGTTGATGACTCCACAACGGGAAGGGGGTGGATGTGGAAAATGCGGGAATATTTGAAATATTTTATTAAAAAAAAACACAAAAACCATGACACCCATTTTTTTAACGAGTCACGTCCATGGTTTGCTCACGGCCACCTGTAGTTTAATCTAGGGCGGCCCCCTATAATTTTTAAGGGTGGTGTCAGGGGCTTAGGGAAAACAATAATGCAACAAAAAAATTCCACCATTATGAATCTCTTAGATTTCACCTATTCCGCCCCTCACCTCCGACCCGTGCCTCGCTGGACCTTTTTTAGCAGTCAGTTTAATAGTAGAGCAAATTTTCATACAGCCCTATGGCAAACATGTTAAGCACCTTGTCCACCATGTCGTCCGCTAGCTAGGGGCACTCAAAAAGTACATGATACACTTTGAGTACGTCAATATGCTAAATTTGTACACAATAGTTATAGATATTTTTTACAATGTCATGCTCGAAAAAAGATCGCTGAGGTCAAGTCCTTTATCATGCACCACCCTGTCCGCATACAGGGCATTTAGGGTCAAATATCTTTTAAAAGTTACTTGGACGCATATACGCGTCAATAACTGTTGTCGTTGTAGTTGTTGTTGTAGATGTTGTTGTAGTTGTTGTTGTAGATGTTGTAGTAGTTGTTGTTGTAGTTGTTGTATTTGTTTTTATAATCAAGAAGCGGCATCAAATATAAATATTTTATAACAGTGGTGGGCATACGACAGTAGGAAATAATGTTGTACTGCCTTAAATGAAAATGTGCACATATCACAAACATGTACTTTACTGCAAGGAAAATGCACAAGTGCATACACAGGCACTTTATTCTAATGAAAATGCACAAGTATCATACACAGGCACTTTATTCTAATGAAAATGCACAAGTATCACAAACAGGTACTTTATTGTACTGAAATAGCGCAAATATCACACCCATGTACTTTAGTGTAATGAAAATACATAAGTATCACACACAGGCACTTTATTATAATAACAATGCACAAGTATCACACACATGTACTTTATTGTACTGAAAATGCACAAATATCACACAGAAGTACTTTATTGTTTTCATCGTCAGTACATAACGCTTCTTCTTGATGATAATTACACTTTGACTGAAGATATATTTTGTATCACAATAATTTTTTTTTTCTGGCTGTCTAAAGGTGAGCCTTATTAAGTTCAAAATTTGACATCTTAAAAAGATGCCGAATTTGAACTGTATGATATTAGTTTTGTTTATCCAAGCTTTCCTTGAAGAAATCGTTGTACAAGTCACCTTCAAGTCGAAGGTGCAGTAGAAAATATTGCGGTTTGTATTTTAGACATTATATATATATATATATATATATATATATATATATATATATATATATATATATATATATATAAAAGAGCCACAAACAAAAGAAAAGTATGCACAAGAAATTAAAAGCAAACTAGAAACACGGACCACATCTTTTCCATTCGAAACACTCTAGAAAAATGTTATGGACATAATATAAACCTACACCAGCTGTACATAGATTTCAAGATGGCATATGACAGCATCAATAGAAATTATCTTTACAAAACATTGTAGGAGATATGTATCCCCAACAAGCTCATTAGACTAGTACGTATGACATTAAACAACTCAAGAAACAAAGTGAAAATACAAGGGGAAAGCTCAAGAGAATTTAAAGTAAACCAAGGACTTAGACAAGGAGATTCCCTTTCTGCATACTTTTCAACTTAACCCTAGAAAAAGTCATAAGAAACGTCCAGTTGGATAAGCGAGTAACTATAACACATTACCTCAGAAGTGAAAAAAACAAAGTCTATGAAAACAGGAACAATATTTACAGAACCCATCCTGTACCTTGCATATGCTGGTGACATAACATTGATAGGAAAGCAAAGCAAGGATATAGCAAAAGCATTCATAGAATTAGAAACAGCAGCTCAGAAAGCAGGTTTAACAGTAAACAAATCAAAAACTCAATACATGCTATTACAAAGAAATGAAAAAGAAAGGAAAAGAATTTTTTTTTCAAAATCAGTGATAAAGCATTTGAAAGAGTAGAAAACTTCAAATACCTGGGATCAACCATAAGTGAGAAAAACGACATAATGATAGAGATCAAAAACAGAATAGAAGTAGGGAACAGAATATATTATACACTACATAAAATACTGAAAGACAGACAGATCTCTAGAAAACTTAAAAAAAAAAAAACATATACAAGACAATGTAACAGCAGTAACATATGGTAGCGAAACATGGACTATCAGCAAACAAGCAGAAAATATGCTAAACACCTGGGAAAGTAAAATATTTAGGAAAATATATGTGCCAGTAAAGGACAATAACGAGTGGAGAAGTAGAACCAATTTAGAACAGTACTAACTATATGAAGAACCAAATATAACAGCTGAAATTAAAATGAATAGATTGAGGTGGATAGGGCACATAGAAAGAATGGAAAACAACAGAGTTCCAAAAGCAATATATAAGGCAACACCCAATGAGAAAAGGCCTAAAGGCAGACCAAGAAGCAGATGGTTGGAGGAAGTGGAGAAAGACCTAAAAGCCATAGGTGTGAGAGAGTGGAGGAAGAAGACCATGGATCGGGAAAAGTGGAGAAGTGTAGTATGGCAGTCCAGGGCCCTAAATGGGCTGTAGAGCCAAAGGAAGAATATATATATATATATATATATATATATTGTTGTGACCCTCTTAATTCAACACACGGCGCTGGATCAGTCGTCACCTGGACATGTGTGTAAAAACAAGAGATGAGGACGATGCGTGGAGACCAGAGACGTGACCTGATTTTGTAGGTGTGGACCGGACATGTGTAGTTAATTGGTTTTTGTTTTGGAGAACAAGGAGTTGGTGATCTGGAGATTACACGTTGGACTCGCTTGTGGCCGGCAGTGATTTTGTTTCCTATGTGGATTTATTAGTTTGGTTATGGAATTAATGTTTAGTAAATTTGTGTAATAAATAAATGTATCAGTCTAGTCATTATTGAACCCACGTGTCCTGTGTGTCATTCTGTATAATATCAAGTTGTAACACTGGTGTCAGAGGCGGAATGTCCGGTAAGAAACTAAACAAACTTTTAGTTAGAGAGTTGGAGGAGGAATTAGAAGAAAGGGACCTTCCAACTGACGGCAACAAGCTGACTTAATGAAGCTCTTATTGATGAGGGAATGGACCCGGAGAGCCACGTTTTTACCACAGAAATCGGGCAGTTGAGAAGTGAAGTTAAAGAATTTCATTTAACATTAAGAAGTGAAATAGAGGACATTAAGAAAAGTTTAAAAGGTGACCTCGACAAAGCAAAGATCGAAATAAATGAAAATGTTGACATGAGGGTGAATCAACTCCGGGCTGAGATTTTAATCAACAATGAAAAATACAACGAGGAGATTAGCGGCATTAGGGAGGAATTGAACAAGGCGCGGGTGTCACAGGTGGTGACCCAGACTACATTGAGCAAGATAAGACCACCAATTTTTGACGGCACTATTTCATGGTCCGTCTATAAAAGACAATTTGAGGCGGCTGTTAATGTTAACGGCTGGACCCGGGACGAAGATAAAGCAACGGCGCTTGTGCTGGCCTTGAGAGGAAAAGCCGCCGAACTACTGCACACCATTTCTGATCCAGGACGTTATGATGCCGTAGTTGGGGCCTTAGAATTGAGGTTTGGCGATGAACACTTGCAGGAGGTCTACAGAGTGCAGTTGAAGACAAGACAACAGAAGTCTGGGGAATCCCTGCAAGAAATAGAGGCAGACATCGAGCGACTAGCACGCCTGTCCTACCCAACGGCTGAACAGGAATTCCTTAATGTCATTATAATTTACTCTTTCATAGATGCCATTCGCGACCCAGAACTGAAAAAAGCAATTAGGATGAGTGGGAAACAAAGGGCAAGCGAAGCACTGGCTTATGCCCTGTCGTATGAAGCTGCTAAGAATTCCTCCAGGACCGAACATCATTCAAGGCAGTTAGAGGTCAATGAAGATACACAGCTTGACCAGATTCGTAGGGTGGTTGAAGAGGCTATGGCAGCCAAGGAACAAGAGATGGCCGAGAGGACTAAGAGTATGAATGACCCTCGCTGCTGGAGCTGTGGTGCTTCTGGTCATCTTCGTAGAAACTGTCCAGGAGTTCGGCAATACCAGACCAGACAGTCAAGAGCCTCCCCACAATTTAATCGCTGGGGTAACCAGGGAAACTAACGTCTGCCAGCTTCGTAGGGCAAAAGCTGGCAAAACACTCCAACAAAGCCCATAAAGTCGTCATTCCAGTTGCAACTCTGGGGACTAAATCGAGCCTGTATGTTAAAGGAAAAATTGGACAGTTTGAGTGTAGATTTCTATTGGATACTGGGGCATCACGTTCAATCTTGCGAAAAAGGAATTTCCCCTTCTTGGGAAATATGATAATGAGAATGTTATAAAGAGGATACGACTCATTGAAGACATAAGTGTACCTGCTCAGTCGGAGTTTATCATCTGGGGTAAACTGGACTATGATGGAGATGGAATGAAGACAGCCATAGTAGAGGCTGGTCATGGAATTGGTCGAGGACTAGCCATTGGGAAAACATTGGTGGCAATCAATGAAACCAAGTTGGTACCAGTAAGAGTGATGAACATTACAAATACTGATCAAAACCTTCGTAAGGACAGTGTCATCGCTACATGTGACCCTGTTGATTTAATAACGAACTGTGAGATTGATAAACGTTTAATAGCCAAAAGTCCTGCAAAGAATCGATTCTTAGATAAACTTTTATGTGAATTGCGGAAGGATTTGCCCCAAAGCGATTATGATAAGGCCGAAGCTATGTTACAGGAGTATACAGATATCATGGCTGCTGAAGAAAATGATTGCGGGAGAACAGACTTGGTTCAGCATCGAATCAACACAGAGAGTGCTAAACCAATACGGCAGATGCCACGCCTCTAGCGAAACAACAAGAGGCAACAGAAATGTTGGAACAAATGCATAAACAAGGGGTGATAGAACCGTCCAACAGCCCGTGGAGTTCACCTGTCGTACTTGTGAAGAAGAAAGATGGGTCGTTTAGATTCTGTGTAGACTATAGAGCTTTGAATGAGGTAACTGACAAAGATAGCTATCCTCTTCCCCGTATCGACGACACTTTGGATACACTCGCGGGATCTAGAATTTTCTCCACCCTTGACTTAAAAAGTGGTTACTGGCAGGTTGGTTTACACCCTAAAGATAAAGAAAAGACTGCAATCTCGGTGGGTAATGGCCTCTGGCAGTTTACTGTTATGCCGTTTGGGTTATGTAATGCACCAGCGACTTTTGAACGGCTTATGGAACATATCTTGCGAGGTCTCAACTGGAAGACATGCCTCGTCTACCTCGATGACATTATAGTGATGGGAAAGACATTTGATGAACACCTTACGAACCTTAGAGAAGTGTTCCAGCGTATTCGCAGTGCCGGTATGAAGCTCAGTCCACGGAAGTGTTCACTATTTAGAAAGCAGGTGAACTATTTTGGCCACGTTGTGTCTGCAGATGGCATAAGCACTGATCCTGGTAAGGTTGATGCCGTAAAGAGTTGGCCAAGACCAACTAACGCGCATGAGCTTCGAAGTTTCCTGGGACTCTGCACATATTATCGCAGATTTGTGCCAAACTTTTCCAGCATTGCCAGAGAGCTTCATCGGCTCACGGAGCAAAAGAAGCCATTTCTTTGGAGTGAAGAATGCCAACAGTCTTTTGACAAATTAAAGAATGCACTAAGCTCTTCCCCAGTACTGGCTTACCCAGTCCCTGGTAAAACATTTGTACTCGATACAGATGCTAGTAATACCGGGTTGGGTGCTGTGTTGTCCCAGAGGATAGATAGCTTAGAGAATGTCGTCTCCTATTACAGCCGGACCCTTTCGAAATCCGAGAGGAACTATTGTGTCACCAGACGGGAACTGCTGGCTGTTGTGGAGGCCATCAAACACTACCATAAGTACTTGTATGGTCAGAAGTTTATTTTGAGAACAGATCATGCTGCCCTGAAATGACTTCTGTCTTTCAAGAGCCCAGAAGGTCAAATTGCAAGGTGGATCGAGGTGTTTTGGAGAACAAGGAGTTGGTGACCTGGACACGTTGGACTCGCTTGTGGCCGGCAGTGATTTTGTTTCCTATGTGGATTTATTAGTTTGGTTATGGAATTAATGTTTAGTAAATTTGTGTAATAAATAAATGTATCAGTCTAGTCATTATTGAACCCACGTGTCCTGTGTGTCATTCTGTATAATATCAAGTTGTAACAATATATATATATTAGTGTTATGACTTTTTGTTATCCCATGTTCCTGGGTCATAAATCGATGAATTTTTGTTTAAAAGTAATGAAAATATCTTTAATTCGATTTTCTTGTTTAAAAAGGTTACCCACAAACCAAAAATTTTGAATTTACCATATATGTGTATGGACAAAATTTCAAACAATTTACGATCTTTTTTTTTTTTAATTCTAATTTTTTTTTAAATTCTAGAGTTATAATGTAGTTTTAAAAAATTTAACAGCTTAGTCACAGTTTAGTGTAACATTAAATTATATATATATATATATATATATATATATATATATATATATATATATATTACAAACTTATATATAACTAGTTGAAAAGCCTGCTGACGTTGGCTGCTTGCTACATGCGATATAATAAGAAATCCTTGTTGTGTTTAGATTTCCAGTTTTTGAATCCCCCAGACTATTTTTAGCCGAGCTTGCTAGTTAACTCCCCTTGAGTGAGACGAAAATTTTGGAATTCACACTTGCTTGTTAATTTCCCAGACTATTTTTAGCCGGGATCACACGTACGGTCGGTTAGACGATTATGTATTAGATTATACAAGTACAAAAAACTACTGTACATCGAAACAATGCTTAATTAAAGTGTAACGTACTATTCTTTTGCTTTGTTAGACAAAATAAATCAAAGGTGGAGGTTTTCTTTCTTTTTAAAAATGTCAAAAAGATCTTTAAGACACTTGATTGCTCGTTCTGCACACTGATTTGTTCTGGGATATTTCAGTCTTGATGGTTCCTGATTCCAAAACTTTTTCACTGAGTTTAACGCTTTTTCATGACCGTGCAAGCTGCTACGTAGCTTTCGATAATCATCTGCATTGTACATTTGGCCAGTAAAACAATGGACCGCCCATCTGTAAGAGATGAATCTATAAATGTCGAGTTTTGAATCTCTTCTCTCTGGTTGAAGAATAAATGCCAAAAGAGCTAGTATTGCTCGGGAATTCCATCTTGCATAATTTTATTTAGGTATTTTAGGAAATACTCCATATTCTTCAAAAAAGCAGAATACCCGAGTTAAATGAAATATAAATGTCATATTATCAGCCATTCTGCTGTTTCAGTAATCACTTCTTTACCATTCTTGAAATTCTTTCTGAGATGTTCGTAGTTCTTTCAAGTTCCGGGGAAAACGAATATTCGATATTGGGCGACATGTTGTTTCCTCCTAATTCTTCATCCATTACTACAAGAAGGACTCGGTCAAAACCAATTACTTGTGGTTCTTCCAGTTTCTTTTCAGTAAAACTTCTTTGTAACTAATGACAATCCCATTCCTTCTACATGTGTTTACATTCATATTGTCCACTACAATTATCTTTGTACTCTTCCATAAATTGTATTCATCAAAAATAGCTGTTATACTTTTAGCAATAATATCTGCTTTTCCGTCTGGTAGATCTAGAGCTTGTAGCTTAACTTCTCTTTGTTTATTCTTCAACACCAACACTTGTTATTCTTGGTAACTAATAAGTTTACCATCAAAGTGCAGTGACCAGCATTCTAAATGTAGTGTTTTCTTCTTTTCTTCTTCAAGTCTAACAGCTTATTTAATAGTTGATCTGAATATACCAGACTGTGAAGATGTCTGATTTGACCCCATCTTGAGATAATGTCTTCAAATAGTTGTTGCTTTGCTTGTTGTTAACTTTGAAGATCTACTAATTTGGTTGCAGATTTAGTTTTGCTGTAGCACTTGCTGGTACTTGTAGACCGTTTATCTGAATCTTCAGACTCTTGATATTCTGCCTCAGACTCTTGATATTCTGCCTCAGACTTGAATTCAGAAGTTCATGTTGTTGCTAATGCCGTTACTGTTGTTGAAGAAGGCTTCAATGACATTTTTCTTTTTTTTTTTTTGGATGTATGGATGATTTGTGAAGTAGCAGCATTCCCAATTGTATACCCGACCTGTCCTTTGTTTTCAATTTGAAGATGATAGAATCATTTGTCCTCACTGCAGAGCCATTCACTATCTTTTTTGTGATGTCAAAAATTTCATTCAATGAATCGTATTTTCTTTGTTTTACAAATTATCGTACGTCTTCAGCACTTGATTATGTTTTGTCTGTACGACTTGAATTGATAAATGTGGAAAATTTAATTTATTTTGCTATAAACTTGTTACCGGTACTTCTTTCTCAATTTCCTTTATGCGTTCTCGTCTCCCTTTAATGGATTCTCCCAGTAACAGATAGAGACCAACAATTAGTATTTTGAGTGGTTTCCTGCTGTTATCTTCAGTGATTGTTCTTGTAGTGGAACAGTTCTTATTTTCTTATGTAACTCATACAATCGTACAATATTCTTAATCCAAATAGTGAAAGCACTTTCTTATAAGACATGAATGAAGATGATACTTAATATATTACTGAAAGTCAATGATAAAAAATATAAGTGCTATTGTACTCTATATTATTAGACTGCCATCTGGCGAATACAGATTCATATACCATTATGAAATAAATAATAAATATGGTGCAAACAGATTTCCACAACGATCGGACAGTGACCTATAAAATTATTTCCGTTTAAAATATGCGAGATTAATTGATACATAAGGTTAGTAACATTAGTACGTCTAGCACTAAATAGATCAACTGGGAATTAACACAAATTTGAAAAATATCTTGAATATTCGCCACTCGAAGTTCTAACTAAATATTTTTAGTTCAACTTTTTAGTTTGGACACTCATTTTTCTTTAGTTCAACTACCATTTTATCTAAACTACTTATTTATAGTTAAATTTTTCACTAAACTAAAAAATAGTAGTTCAACTATTAGTTAGCAACTAATTAATTAAGTAGTTGCCAATCACTGCTTATATACAATTTTTAAATGTCCGTGTTGTGGGTGACCTTTTATGAAAATTAATCAGAATATAACCGATTTTCATTACTTTTGGGCAAAAGTTCATCGATTTATGACACAGGAAATTAATTATTTTACAAAATGTTAAAAAGTCATAATCCTAATATATATTAGGATTATGACTTTTAACATTTTGTAAAATAATTAATTTTTTGTATCATATATATATATATATTAGTGCGTGTGTGTGCGTGCGCGCTCGTGTGTGTGTGAATATACAAACATTTATTTATATCATGAATAATTTAAAATCTTTTTAAAGATTAAATTTCAGAATATCAAAATGCTAAATTATTACTGGATTGCTTTTTACTGGGTAATTCCTTTATCAGTTGTCAAAGAAATAAATGGAACGTTTACAGGTAAGATTTTTGATTGTGGGGAAATCTTTATAAAATCTGTATTTGTCTTTAGAGCTACAAATCCCAAAATGCTTTTATTACTAGAGGTAATATAGTCTTCTTTTAAATCCTTTAATTTTTTTTTCATTTATGTATATTTTCAACATGTGTATAATATAATGACGGTACTAAAAGAGTAGGGATCCTTACCTTCAATTGTTCGATGAAATAAAATCTCTGCGCGATGTATTTAAGTCATCTCCCTATGTTACCGCCACTTGTATGAGTATATATTATGAGACAGACACAATCACATACTTGTATGTACATCCATGCAGAGTGCGGTGGTCATTACACTGACCAGGCTGGGGACTTTTTCACTCCCAACTATCCAGAGTCATACCCATATAACGCCTACTGTACCTGGATGATCACCGTTCCTGAAAACCAAGTCATCTACGTCAGGTAAGAGTTGACAGACTGAATCTTTATATTCGTTTTCACACATTTTTGCTTATTTTTGGTATAAATCTAAGTGGCATACATAAACCCGCATAGATGTTTGTGGTATGAATATGAGTGACCAGCAGAAACCCACATAGTGGATTGTGGTATAAATATGGGTGGCAATCAGGAACTCGCATAGATGAACCAGGCGTCAGGAAATTATAATGTCATTATCGAATTAATTAACTTTTTAATTTGTTCAGATTTTTATGTTAAATCTGAATTGACAGCCTGTAAGAGTTCATTTTCGAAAATGGTCTTTAGATTTTTGACATCATAACTGCGCGTGAATGTAAGCATGATATCATAATGACCCCGGCCCGCAGCGTCTTGGGTCCCAGATTTTGCTTTACGGAGATCCTCATTTCAGAGTTTGCTGTACTGCCACTGTTGGTATCTAGCTTTAGGTCCACGTAAGCCTTCATCCGGGCCTGTATAGACGTATACATATATATACTTACATGTTATTCACAAATGGTTTTTAATAGGAACACATACGTCTAAACGATTAGATTACGGGACACTGTTAAGTATGCTATGAAGCCACCATCAAGTTCTGCTCTTTTACGTGTCTGAGATGATGGTATATTATCCTCTGATAGTTTGTTAGCTTGAACGCTGTTGACCGTACATGTCAGGTCAGCAGTCGCTTGAGCATATTCCTTGGCTGCCTGCAGTACACCGTTGGTCTTGGACCAAGGATCAAGAAGTTCTGCCGTACAATCTGTTGAACTGGAAAGAAATTATTCATCACAGATGCAAGATGAATTCTGAATGTTTTTTTACCGCACTGTCTGAAGATATTTTTAGCTTAAGTGTTGTTGAAGTTTTCTTTTGATTTGAATAACCAAGTGAATTGTTGGACTTTTTTATGGCGATAAGCGAAACAACGTAGAATTAGTCTTTTATATCCAAACTTAAAAATTGTGTGATTTGTGTGTGTGCGTGTGTGTGTGATTTGTGTGTGTGTGTGATCAATATTTGTGTGTGTATTAAAAAATATATTCTTTTTCGTTTAAGTTTTAAACACAGTTGTAAACATATATATATATATATATATATATATATATATATATATATATATATATATAGATATATAGATAGATAGATAGATAGATAGATAGATAGATAGATAGATAGATATTATTTTGGTAAAGACCGCTTACTCTCTTGTTTAGATTCAAACATATCGATTTAAATGCATATGACTATTGCTATGCTACCATTACATTCTACGATGGCCCGACTCTGAACCATCCCGTAATTCAATCTGATCGTTGTGGTTATCAAGGAACGGCCATAAAAATTCGCTCAAGCAGTAACCAGTTACTCGTTGTCTTTACCTCATCAGATGTAGGATCAAGGTCTGGATTCCTGGCCAGTTACATGGCTCAAGGTATCAAGAACATTGGAATTTAATAAGTATCGTATTTATGATTTAATAAATAAAAATATGTTCCTTTGTACAGTGGTATAGTTGATACACTTGTAATGCGGATTTCTATATTTTTACAAATATAACATTAACAGACTGCCCGCCGTTTATGTATGGACCTGAATCGTGCAACCAGCCTTGCAACTGTAACCAAACCAACTCAGACTACTGCGTTAGTCTAACCGGGCAATGTATATGCAATGCGAATTGGACATCTTCGGACTGCAACCTAATAGCCCAGCGCTGCAATTATTGGAGCTGTGACTACAGATATTCAACTTGTGATAATTATTTGGGTGGATACAGGTGTGTCTGCAATGCCGGCTACGTGATGAATGATATTGGAGTTTGTGAAAGTAAGTACTTTTGTGGGAATTACAAATAACTGAATTGCTCAAAAAAAAAAAAAAGAAAAACACTTTTACAAAGGAAGAAAAATTTTTGAGGGCCTATTTTACTTTAAAACTAATCTTTATATTAAAAGTAAAGTTCCCTTAATCCCCAAAGGGCTCATCGGGGCAGATGAAGTGTAGAATTCATCTTTTTCAGTAACCTCGGCATATGAAGGGATTGTGTGGTTAGCACAACGCCCAGCCGCCTTTACTTCCCCCAACTATAATTGCCTATCCTGAGCGGCTGTTTTTAATTCATTTATCGGAAGCCCTGCCAATTTTTTAATATTTTCAAACCAACATTTTCGCTGGCGCTTTCTGCGACGGACTGCCCCTGCAGTTCATTGGAGAATGTTTTTTAGCATTCTATCATGCCTTAACACATGTCCAACCATGCTACCTTGCGTCACTTGATTTTTGCCATAATCGTTTGTTGAGAGCCCACGATTGAAGATATTCTTTCCCAGACATACTCATTGGTCTTGAGTTCTAGGTAGGAGATTCAAAGCATTTATTTTCGAATGCCTGTAGCTTGCTTGTCGCGGCAGCTAGACGTGTCCATGTCTCACACCCACACGGGACATCCGCTGATCTATTATAATTACTAAATAAAATAAAATGTGTGGATGAAATCAGTATTGTGTAATACATATGTCTGTAGATTTTAATATCAGTTTTGAAGTGCAAAAAAAAAAAAAAAAGATTTGAAACGATTTGTAATTCGGATAATTTTATACGTGTTGTGTTAATTTTATGATGCATCATAATACTGAACATCATAAAGTTATTCACAAACCGAAGCGAAACTTTGCGCTATTTCTCACGTGAGATTTTTCTAAGCGCGAAAAACCCTCGCTACACCTAGGCAAAGCGAAAGTGGGCGTCAGCCGACCGGATAAAATGATTTTTTAAATTTTCTTTTTTTTTTGTTTGAAGACGTCGGCAGACATTTTCTTCTTATTATACATTTTCTATAGTTTTGATATAATTCATGTTTCTATATAAAAATGTAAGTCTTATTTGTTAATTTTAAGACATCTATATCAATTTTAACCTTGATTTTCATTTGAGTCGATATTTCTAGGCAGCCATTTTGGATTGTTTACACTCGCGAAACGCAAAAAAAACTGCAAGAAGCGATGCCGCGAAATTTCTCTGCACCATCGCGGAAATTCTCCGCGGTTTGAGCATCTCCATATAAATACATTACCGCGAAAGAGGGGCGAATTTTGCGAGCTACCTATATACGCGAAATTCGCTTTGGTTTGAGGATACCTTAAATGCAGCCCCTCTTCTTCCGGCAGAAGATAAAATGCCGCCCGAATTATGACTGTATTTTTTTTAATGTGTAATGAAATGTTAATGAGTGTCAGGGCCAGGCTAAGGATACTGTACACCTAATAATGCGAAGAAAATGACAAAACACAACACAAACGTGAGATAAATACATGAGGGACGATTTTCATTCAGTGATTGACTTATTAGCCTAATGGTCGATCCAGCCCTGATAATGATGTATATCCTATATTAGGGCTATTTATTTACTGATTAATTATATATGCAAGTACATATATCAATGATGTTTATTTTCTGATTAATGATATAATGGTGTATAATATATATGACAGATTATTGTCAAGATCCTTACCTGTGTCCCGATCCTTACGGTACTTGTGTCAGCATTCATGGTGGTGGTCACATGTGTGAATGTAAAACTGGACTAATCAAAAATAATCAGTCAGAATGTGAAGGTAAGGACACAATTAGTTACAATATTTATTTGTTGTAAATCTTTGTTTTAATTACACATAAATAACTATTGATCTAGTTCAAATAATTTACCAAAATCAAAGAATTATCTGAATTAACAACTATAGAAGTTCAATAACTTGGCACCTCAAAAACCTGGACTTAACCAGTTAAGGGAATTGGTCAATTTCTAATTAGTTCGAATTTCGAATAATTTTTTTATTCATAAATTAATTGCATGAAAAGTATAAGGTCCTTCCAGTATCCCAGGGTCCAGTATCCCAGGGTCCAGTATCCCAGGGTCCAGTTTCCCAGATCCAGTATCCCAGATCCAGTATCCCAGAGTCCAGTATCCCAGGGTCCAGTATCCCAGGGTCCAGTATCCCAGGGTCCAGTGTCCCAGGGTGCAGTGTCCCAGGGTCCAGTATCCAGTACCCCAGGGTCCAGTATCCCAGATCCAGTATCCCAGGGTGCAGTATCCCAGGGTCCAGTATCCAGTACCCCAGGGTCCAGTATCCCAGGGTCCAGTATCCCAGAACCAGTATCCCAGGGTGCAGTGTCCCAGGGTCCAGTATCCAGTATCCCAGGGTCCAGTATCCCAGAGTCCAGTATCCCAGAGTCCAGTATCCCAGGGTGCAGTGTCCCAGGGTCCAGTATCCAGTATCCTAGGGTCCAGTATCCCAGGGAAATATTTTATTAAAATATTTTTGTGAAAAAAAAGGACTGGGTTAAAACGAGCTTTAAAAAAGTTACAACAATCATACAACATGCTTTTACTATTAGGAACAATCACACGACATGCTTGTATTATTAGGAACAATCACACGACATGCTTGTACTATTAGGAACAATCACACGACATGCTTGTACTATTAGGAACAATCACATGACATGTTTGTACTATTAGGAACAATCACAAGACAAATTGGCATTACGAGTGCTATGAAAAATGAGCCCACTCACACAGTCTGCAAGAAGAAATGGCAGTAATCTACGCTGTGCATTTAATACTAAAAATAGCGTTTACAAAATATCAGAAAAGTTACGCTGAACAGGGCCGTTCTTATAAGCCTACAAGGTGCTCATAGGGGCCCTTTTTTAACATTTCCTAAAATGTCTCGCATGACTTAACAGTCTATACGTTAGTAGGACCCCATGTTGTCAAAGATCGGGGCCCCCCGCTATTCCTTTGCCTAAGGCCCCTCCCCCAGATAAAACTTTTTTGGTGGCCTCAAATGGTTGACTAGTCTCTATAAATAGAATATCATTATTTTAATATGCATCAGCTTTCAAACTATCAAAGCTATCGATGATTGTTATTATATATTTTAATGGAATTGTCAGACCCCAACCAGTGTCAGGTAAAACAGTGCTCTCACGCGTGTGGTGTCACATCAACTGAGCCACATATAGAACAATGTTATTGTCCCAAGGGCATGACACTAGATCCCTACAATGATACACGATGCATAGGTAAGTGTTTGTAATGTGCTTTTTTTTGTACTTCCATGTTCGTATGCACCCGTGTGCATAAATGTAAGTGCGTAAATGTACATTCATATATATATATATATATATATATATATATATATATATATATATATATATTACCCTGGCACAGGGTACAGATACCCCTCCAAGCATTGACATCGATGGGCACACCCTAGAGGTCGTCGAGAACTTCACCTACCTCGGGTCCACCATCTCCAGCTCGCTATCCATAGACCCGGAGATCAACTGCAGAATCGCTAGGGCAGCAACAGTTATGGCGAGACTAAACCAACGTGTGTAGAAAAACCCCAGCCTCACCGAGAATACCAGACTGCACGTCTACCAGGCATGCATTCTCAGTACACTTCTCTATGGATGCGAGACGTGGACCACTTACGCGAGGCACGAAAGGCAACTAAACAACTTCCACATGAGGTGCCTGCGACGTATACTGCAGATCAAGTGGCAAGACAAGATCCCCAACACTGGGGTGCTGGAGAGGGCCAACATGAACAGCTTGTTCACAGTTCTCAGCGAGAGACGCCTCAGATGGCTCGGTCATGTCAAAAGAATGGACGCAGGACGTATCCCGAAGGACCTTCTCTATGGCGAGCTAGTTACCGGCCAGAGGAAAACAGGGCGCCCAAAAATGCGCTACAAAGACACATGCAAAAAGGATATGAAACAGTGCTCCATTAACTCCAACTCCTGGGAGAGCCAAGCAGCCGACCGCCAGTCCTGGAGGCTCGCTGTCCGGCAGGGTTCATCGCGAGCAGAGGCTGAGAGACAGGAAAATGCTGCTCTGAAAAGATCAAGGCGGAAGCAGCAAAAACAACAGCTACAACAACAGCTACAACAACCATCTATATTCAAGTGCGACAAGTGCGGCAGGGATTGCCACTCCCGAGTAGGACTGCACAGCCATTTCCGGCGGTGCCTGTATACTCAATTTAGCTACACCATCGTCTCTCGAGACGGACGGATGCCGACGACGAGGATATATATTACCACACATCTCTAAATCGATGCTACATATAGATCACATAATTTCGAAGTGGGAAAATACTTTACTTTAAAAAAAAAAATTAATTAGTGTGAATAAGAAAAAAAAATGTCCTTCCTAGTTAGAACAGCTTCAATTCAGTTCTGTTACTTTTATTTTCCTAATTGCATATGAAATTTATAATTCACTGAAAAGTAAAAAGGGACATCAGTTGATGTAATTCTCTCCCTTTCATCGTAATTTTTCTTTGCACAGTGGTAGCAAAAATAAAACAGTTGTTTGGTGGGTCTCTAAACAAAACTGTTTTCATAGTTGGTCGCGAAGCGTAAAAATTTTAGAGTTGTAAACGTCTGTCTGAACGACTAATGTGACGTTTTTCTTTGGCAGTGCACCGCTCGACAATCCTGCTCCGTTTCCATTCCCAGTTACATATATTAGAGTTACATTTATATAGCTGACTCATATATGTATTACTATGTCTATAATATCTTGGAAATATATTTCTTCACTAACACTCCGTTATACTTTAACTAATGTACAATTATTTAGTTAGGTTAGCTAATAATTTGATACATTTTTATTAAATTAATTCAAAATATCTTAGTTAAAATGCAAAAACAAATTGTTTGATAGATTCACATGAGATATAAACCTGCTATGAAACATGATATGTTGTCTAATAGGTTTATTTATTTTAAGACTGTGATTCTTGGACCTTTGGTGAAGATTGTCAACATACCTGTATATGTAATCGTGAACGAACCGAATCATGGGACAGGAAGAATGGAAGCTGCCACTGTCTCCGGGGCTGGACCTCACCGGACTGCAACCAGGATGTAGATGAGTGCCAGACTCTCAACGACACGTGTGTGCCCGACAGAGACCACACTATGTGTCGTAATACTGAAGGGTCATTTCAGTGCGTGTGTATTCCTGGGTACGAGCTTGCCAACAAGTCATACTGCGATGGTAATTGGAATATTATTTCGAACTAGCTGTATTCTGCAAAACCTTTGCATAGAGTTATATCCCCTTCGGCTTGATTGGTAGGTTTCGGGCAGATCCAAATTTTCATGATTGTATTGTAAATGGAATACAGTTGCATTGATTCTTTACTTTCGATTTAACGCAGAGCCCAAATCACTTTTATATATATTGTGATGATTGTAATCATTTTACATACAGGATTCGTCAGACATGACTGCGGCTATTAAAGTCTTGGCATTTTCTAACCTTTTCAGTTGAAGCCATAAAGCCGTGGGTGGCAAAGCATTTTTTTTTTTTGGCGGGGGGCGGGGGGGGGGGGACGGGACGTCAGTATTGTAGAAAAAAACCAGTCCATCAGTTCAGCATTGGCTTCAGTCGGCATTTAAATATCCAATAATATCAAGCTTTTCATTGTTGTAATCGTTGGGTTAAAGCACGTTATACACAGACAGTACCTCTTAATATGCATTTAGACCTATATTTTCCACCACCACCCTATAAATTTGACGTTGTGTAACATTTTAAGGTCAGCGATTAGGTCGCGGTACCTGGTCATAAATCTATTATCAGCACGTATGTGTTTACAAAATAATTGTTTCAGCTGTGACTATTGGTTTGAAATATAAACAACAAAAGGAAAGCGAAAACAATAAAAAAAAATCACTCTAATTGCGGCCATGCTGGAAAAAAATATATTTTGTAAACAAAACTATTAGTATTAAATAGAACACGTTTGAGGAACTTATTTAGTACTTTTCACTCATCTACTATGTGAACTTGTGAAGTCGCTGTAAAGATGAGATGACATTTAATAGTTCCCATAACCCCTATGGGATGGTTTATATGGCGCCCTTTTTTTCATCCCCACCAACTAGCCGATAGAGCAATCGTTAACCATGACATGAATTATCAGGGACAGGATCAGGGACGCACTATCATCCGTCCCCGCCCTTATTCACCTATAGAAACTTTAAATGAAAAAAAGTTTTACAGTTGTTGACAAAGTAGAGGGGAGTGTGAAGATTTTTAGACCTCAACAATGTCACTATTTTTTTTACACAATTCTAACTCCGGTGATTTTTTTAAAAACACACTATAAGAGTTTTACCAAAGTTTAAAATGAGATTTAGGCAAATTTTATTCCCCGATCAAAGAAATCAATTGACGTTGTCTAAAACATAAATATGGCGTATGGTATTTTATATGAATTTTAGTGAGCACTGTACTAGTATATATATATATATTTATATAAACTTCCTTTGAACTATTTTAAGCCATTATAATTTTGAAACAAGAAAAAAATAATTTTTGAAGTTTATTGACATCGAACAATTTTAGAACTCATTGTGCCGCTTCTGTGGTTTTAAACTGTAATCTTTCGTCATATATTTTACACTGCTCTACAAAATAATAATCCTTTGCGCTTATCTCATTTGTACATGAAAATGAGTGGTTTTTGAAATAAAGGAAAAAATGATAAATGGGTAACTGTAACGTTATATATTTTTATATAATGTTATGTATGTTGATGGATACTGTTGTAGATACCAGTGTAACGTTGGAAATTGTCAACGTTATGGTTCTATCGTTGTCCCACCAAATGTAACCTTGTGTGTTCCTCACTGCTGCTTCAATGTAACGTTATAGTTTGAACGTTATGTGCTTGTTGATGTAATGCTGCTCCAGATAACTATACAGGTTTTATGTAGCTGCCGATATTATAACACTGGTTTAATTAAGTAGCGTTCAGTCTCGTTGCACTCTCAAACAACACACCAATTAATGAGGCAAAGTTCCACGATTCAATTATATTTATTAAACAATAAGAAAACATATGTAGTATGAACTTGTGTGCAGCAGTATTCACAAAAATGCTTCGTACACTCACTTAGTATCCTATGTCCCTGAAAGGATTATATAGAGATACTTTGACACTTAGTATTCTGAGTTTCCGAAGTAATTATTCAGAGATATTTCAATAAAATAGACTTTGACTGTGTACTGTAAAACTCAATAACTTGATTGCTTGTGCCTCTATTATTTCTCCACTAACTTCTCCTCTAACTATCTCTACAACTGTTGTCTTGATGTCTCATTGGTGTCCCGACATCTCAGTTAAATCTCTTATTTATGTGATGGTGAATTATCACGTGCCCCAAAGCCCCAGAACGTTTGATTGGCTGCCCAACACCCTTACTAACTCATCTACATATTAATGACCCTTTTTCCAGCCCAGCGATTGGTGCGGCTAAAAACTCACTCTGGACTAGTATTCCTTTGTCTGCCTAATTACATCTATCGTCACCTATCTCTGGAATTCACTGACCTATGCTGACAGACTAATTCTCCCTAAACAAAGATATAACGCTAGAATTCTAGTTATCAAAACATATGACTGTGTCCTGGACCCACGAACTTTCCATGTTGACTTAACCAACTGAACAGTGGTTCTAAAATTGTAAGGATCTATTTAAAGCTATTGTTACAGTAACAAACTTCAGAGTAAAAGGTTAAGACCTTAAACATCATATAGGATGTCTATGGTAAGGACAGTGACTGGCCTATACAAATTTTACAAGTACACATATTGGGCTGCTAATAATAGTGGCTTACATGAAGTACTTAAAGCTGCTTACACACTGAACTTTAATTTTGTTTACAGTACTTCTGCAAAATGGAAAAAAAAACTGACTGTTCAGTCGATTTGTTGTATCATGTCCAATACAATGAAAAAAAAAGTATTATCAGTTGTACATGTGACATTGAAAGGTCACACATTCACTAGAGATGGACATCAAGAGTAACTGAAGTAATTGCACTAAGTGTTGGAGTAGCTGAAGTAATTGCACTAAGTGTTGAAGTAGCTGCAGTAATTGCACTAAGTGTTGAAGTAGCTGCAATGAACGATCTTCTTTAAGATATGTCAGAGTACGCGGATCAACGAAAGTTTGTCATTTGTTTTCATTAGGGGGGAGGGCGGGTCTAAAAATTTGTAAAATTTGTTGAAGTTATTCATCGACAATTCCTTACAGTTAAAACTTTTAATGATTTTGTAAGAATGGACGATGACACATTAATCTAACAAACATTTCATGATTATGGAAGTGATGTTTTATTTCATTTACAGAATGTGGTAAAACATTGACAGCGCCTTCGGGGAATATCGTCTCTGGGTATTACTCAGAATCTGTACATACATTTTCTCAATGTAACTGGACTATAGAAGCAGCTGCTGGAAATGTCGTTTCCTTAAGGCAACTAATATTTACATCCTAATATATAAATGTGAACTTCTGTGTATATTTTTGTATTTCTGTTTTTGAATGTGTCAGTGGCAGATAAAAAAAAAATAAAACAAATATTTCACTTTTATAAAATCTACAATACTATTTGGTTGTTAGTTTGTTGGAAAATGCACATTTGAGGAAATAGGAAGTTGAGTGATGCGAATTGATTCTAGAGAAAAATTCAGTTGAGATTTATCTAATTTAAATAGAAGACACTCGTATCAGCCGTTCTAATAATAGGTAGCCCTATAACTATTTAAAAAAAAAGAATTAAGGATAAAAGAATTGTGAATACAATTCATACGTAATAATCAATTATTGATTTTTTTTTAACTTAACTTAGACAAATAAAAAAAAAATGTTTTTTAATGTGAGACTTAATCTGAATAAAGACGAGTTATTAATATAATGTTTAGGGAATCTCAACGATGCGAATAATTAGTAATGTTATTGTCTGACATACCTGTGTTTATTTGTTATAGTCTTATAGACAAATATGCAAGTAAGAATGCAATATTTAATGTTGTTTGTTTGTTTTTTGTCAAAAGGTTTTTATAATAGTTACATAATAGTTTCCACTATTTTTGTTTGCTGTTTGTAGAAAAAAAAGCCAAGATGTATATCAAGTATATGGTTTTAAAATAATAATAATTCTTCTGACAAAAAACGCATAACTTCAAAATTGGTTTTAAATAATTTATTTATATAGTGACAATACACATGTGGGTTATGAAACGATCTACGGTATTTCCAAATTTTGGATGTAACAATAACATTCAAATATTGCAAAATCAAACTGATGTTTCTTACAACGTCACCGCTACTAGCCTCCTTTTAAAAAAATAAAATGTTGTCAGTTTTACTAGGATTTATGATATTTTTTTTAGATATTCAAATAGTAAGGCACTGGAAACTAGTTTGAACGAGAAAAAAAATGAATTTCTGTTGATCATGCATGTTTTTTTTTTAGTATGGTTTTTTAGTAAATTTAGAAGGGTTATATAGGTAAGCTACATAACAATACTCTATGACAGCAGTCAATTGCACACTTTTAAATAGATTGCAGGATTACAATTGGTCCCCACACTGTCATTTTTATGGAAAGTTATTCAGATAATATTTTTGCTACAACTTTCTTTAAACATATATTTTTTTTATATACTTTCGTTACGATATTTCTATATTTCATTAAATTATCCACTTTGTATGAATTTTTAAGTATAATTTTTTGTTTCAGTTTTCAGTGGTTTAATTTTGAAAGCTACTGTGGTAGTGGCCACATTGAGGTGTATGATGGGAATGACACTAGCTCAAGACTGATGTTTAATAGAGGCGGATCGTGGATTTATTGGTGGTGGTGGTGGAACATACCCAGAATTTTCAGAACAACAGGAAACACTATGCTCATCGTACGCTATCCCACTTCCTGCGATGCCAACTTTGGGTATTACTCAGCTGGATTTGATTCATCTTACTGGACACATGGTAGATGATAGAGTTTATACCATTCTTTCAGTAAAGTTAAAAACATACTTGTTTTTATTTAACCTTTCGTTATATAGTGTACGTTAAATCTATTCATGAATTATTGTCTAAATTTAAAACATAAATCATGAGTCATAATATTTATTTTTTTTAGACCTTACACTCAGTAAAACACTTTTAAATTTTAATTTCTAAAGCTGAATTATTTTATTGTATGCTGTGCCCTGCAAAACTTTTACTTAGAGATAGATCATAGTTCAACTTTGAAGCTTTCATGAAAAGGTTAATGTAATTATACGGATTAATTTATTTTATTCTATGGGAATTTAAAAAAACTTTATGGAATCGAGACGCACTAAAGATGCAATTAATATTGTAACCAAGAAACGGTATTCTTACGTTCGATCTTCAGCAGACAGACGAGAGATGGAAAATATGTATATAGATTCCTTCTAACTTGTATAAAGAAACACAACAGATAGTAATCTGGATTCTTTTTAGTCTTTGTTAAAGAACAGCAGGCTATTAAATAATTATTAAATAGAATGGTGTACTATTCAGAGTAACCTCTTAAAAGCATTTCCCCCCCCCCTTCACCCTATTCTCCAACACCCCCGGGGGGGCATACTTCTTTGTTTGGGCACCTAGGAATTACACACTGAAATAAATAAAATAGACATGGCTTGTAATCAACTTTAAAAAAAAATGGGCCTCAGCAATCATGCAGCCATACAGCGATTGCGTTATGATGGCTTTGATTCCATACTATATCTTTGATAAATCGATTATATATATATATATCTTTGATAAATTGATTACATGTATATATATCTTTGCTAAATCGATTATATTGTTCCCAGAGTGTCTTACTTTTATGTATGACGACACCTGCTCAACACCCTGTGCATGTTATGTAAACAACACCAACTTTTGTGACAACTTCAATGGAGCCTGCTCCTGTAAGCCTGGTTGGGTAGGTTCCGACTGCTCTCTGGACATCGATGAGTGCACGAGATCCAATTTTCCTTGTCCTGACTACTCCCAGTGTATCAACCAGCCTGGAACATTCGAGTGTAGATGTAAGGAAGGGCTAGTACTGGATGCCAATCATTCGTGTTCATGTAAGCAAAACTTATTCACACCTGTACAAACAGAAGAGTTCTTATGAATGAGCAAGGCAGATGCCCCCCTCCATCTCCCCCCCCCCCCCAACCCCAGCCTCCACATTTTGTTAGTTTGAAACTGATAACGGCTGTGCGCAACATAATTATAATAGGTTCATATAATGAGTGCGCGCATTCGATGATTTGTGTGCTGGGGCACGCAGGTTAAAATGAACACTGTGCCCTGTATGTCCTAACCCCCGTAACCAAATACAATTTAAAATGTTTCGTACTTGTTCTCATTTGGAAGTAAATGAAATGTCTTTTGTATCTGCTCCCTCTAGCTACAATTATTTAGCTGTTTCAAATAGAAGTGCATGACAGGAGTTCGAAAATTGGGACGTTACAAGAGAGAGAGAGAAATATGACAGCGTCATAAAAACTTTATAAGGGTGCTCTTATTAACTGCTTTGAAGATGAGAGCATGCTAATAGTATATTAGAAAATTAAAACCTATCAGTTTGTAGAATTTACCTCTGCAACATCGCAAATGTTATTCTTCTTATGTTTGATTTTATTTGTGTTGATATAATGAGATACAAGAGACGTTATTGGTATAGCTATAATAAAATACCACAGATGCTATTTGTATAGCTATAATAATATACTAGACATGTTATTAGAAGAGCTATAATAATATACCAGAGATGTTATTTATGTAGCTATAATAATATACCAGAGATGTTATTTATGTAGCTATAATAATATACCAGAGATGTTATTTATATAGCTATAATAATATACCAGAGATGATATTTAAATAGCTATAATAAGCTCGAAGATGGGGCGTCTAACAGAGATAACTTTTGACATTTTTTTCTTTTTCGACAGTTGATGTTAATTCCACTTCATGCATCAAAAATTGCTCACACTTGTGTGTTAGCTATACATCAGTCGAACAGAACAAGGCAGTAGAACAGTGTTATTGCCCAATTGGCATGGAGTTGGATGGTGAGACGTGTGTTGGTAGGTTAGCGCAGCATAGAAAACTTATTGAAAAACATTTGTTCTTTTTGCATTTATGTTTTATCTGAATGTATAAGTTTGTAAAAAAAATGTTAACGTGTAATTCATCAATTACATCCTTCAAAAGCTGAATGCTATAATTGGGAAAAAAAATGTCGCTTAAATAATTTGTATGCAAAGAATTGATATAATTATTCATTATATTTTTGATACAGCCTGCAAATATGATTATTCATTGTATGTTCGAAACAGCCTGCAGATATAATTATTCATTGTATTTTTTAAAAAGCTTTTAAAGATAATTATTCATTGTATTTTTTAAACAGCATGCAAAGATTTCAAGTTCGGACCTAGCTGCATGTTCATCAGCAATTGTATCCCAGATCACACAGTTCGCTTTGATTCATTCGAGGACTCGTTCTGTGAGTGTAACTCCAACTGGACAGGAAGATATTGTGAATCAGACAATGAAGAATGCGCCTCTGGAACTTCCAAGTGCCCCCCACAAACCTTCTGTGTCAACACTTATGGTGGTTACGACTGTGTTTGTAATGGATACATCGGCTACGTCCAGTCTAATGAAAATACGTGTGAGCAAATCGGTATGTGTAGGAGCTCAATGTCTTCAGATGTTGCTCTTGGTACTCAATGTCTTCGGATGTTGCTCTTGGTACTCAATGTCTTCGGATGTTGCTCTTGGTACTCAATGTCTTCAGATGTTGCTCTTGGTACTCAATGTCTTCGGATGCTGCTCTTGGTACTCAATGTCTTCGGATGTTGCTCTTGGTACTGAAGTTGCATTTTTATTGCATCGAATACCTGATGAAAATCTTCACCTTTTTCTTACTTCGGGTCCGATAGCGTGTATTGGTCCAATATGTTCCCAAGATGCGTCCCAATTATCGCATCATCTATCCAGGCAAACAAGGCTGCCACCTGATGCCCAGATGGTAAGAATGTGCTTAAAAGAACTTTAACTGTGCAAGTAAAGCGACACAAAATAAAGGTTTAAAAGAGAGAGTGTAAAGAAATTTAAAATAGCACATTTTCTTAAACGCCTTGCACCCTAATTGTTTTATTA
Source organism: Bulinus truncatus (assembly GCA_021962125.1). Lineage (NCBI taxonomy): Eukaryota > Metazoa > Mollusca > Gastropoda > Planorbidae > Bulinus > Bulinus truncatus. Next base: position 16,092,702 of record JAGDYQ010000003.1, on the reverse strand, counting down.
CTAATTCAAAAGATGGTGCGATTGATTAGTTTTTCTGCCTGCCAGGTCTTCTCTGTCAACATTCATGTCCGACACAAGAAAGGGCGTCTGGGCTCTAGTAAATGGTACCGAGCCAAATTACTTAAAGGGGCTCAGTTATCAGTATTGTGTGGGAGGGCCAAGATTTGCAAGCGGTGGTCTTTACGGGGTTCTATTGTATGTGTTCCTTTCCATAGAGTTCCCAAAATTCACTTACATTAAGGCCCATGAAAACGTCAGATTGGTAGCCTGAAGGTCGAGATGTCTTTTGGCCTGTGTTGTTGAATCTCTGACTAATTAAGTACAAGAATTAATACATTATTCACTTACAAGTTCTTGCGATTTTCTTATTTCAACTTCGATTCCTAAAACGCTTTAAGTTCTCAGTGCATCCCATATATGTCATTTATAAAGTCTATATATTATTTGTTAATTCAATACTTCAAAGAAAAGTTAGCATTTTATTCATTTTAATGATGTCTTTTTTTATATATATATATAAGCCAAAATAAGTAAGTTAAGTTCGGCTCTGGTAGTGAAATTGGTTGGTTGATAGATTGGGGCCAGTAGAATGAATAACGAATCTTGATTAATGTTATCATTTTATTCCTTCCTCTACAGGTTTTCACGTTTGACCATTGACTGGTCCTGCTATGGGAGTTACATTGACATCTTTGATGGGGACAGCAGTTCGAGCCGTCCATTAGGTCGATACTGTAACGGCCTTTTCGTTCCTGGCATCATACGATCTCGCAGTAACTCAATGTTTATACATTTGATCACCGATGCTACTAATCCAACAGGTCGAGATTTCTATGCTACTTACATAGCCCACGGTAAGTTTGAGTAAAACAAAATGACTGCAAACATATATTGCCACTTAGATTCTGAACATTTCTTAAAATAAGCGTTAAAAATTTTCGAAAAAAACTTTTTTTATTATATATTTTTTGCGGGCCCCCACTAGCAAGTCAGTGTGATGTGTGATGGATTTCATGTTTTGTCGGGTTATTGTGTATGAAGCAACAGCTTGGTGGTGTTACAAATTACACGCTTTGGAAAGTGCACATAGAATCAATAGAAATATTTAAAGCTGGTTTCAATCGAAGAGGTTTTCGCATGGGCTGCAAGGCACTCTTTATTCAATTGACATGGGCCGCATGCCACTCTTTATTCCATTGACATGGACCACATGCGACTCTCTAGTCATTTGACATGGACCACATGCCACTCTCTAGTCATTTGACATGGACCACATGCCACTCTCTAGTCATTTGACATGGACCACATGCCACTCTCTAGTCATTTGACATGGACCACATGCCACTCTCTAGTCATTTGACATTTGTGTGCTGATCCCGATGAGCCATTTTTCTACTGTTTCTTTATTCTGTGGTTTAACCAGGCAATATTTAGAAATAAAATAACTGTTTCTTTAGTCTGTGGTTTAACCAGGCAATAATTAGAAATAAAATAACTGTTTCTTTAGTCTGTGGTTTAACCAGGCAATATTAGAAATAAAATAACTGTTTCTTTAGTCTGTGGTTTAACCAGGCAATATTTAGAAATAAAATAACTGTTTCTTTAGTCTGTGGTTTAACCAGGCAATATTTAGAAATAAAATAACTGTTTCTTTAGTCTGTGGTTTAACCAGGCAATATTTAGAAATAAAATAACTGTTTAATAAGTCTATGGTTTAACCAGGCAATATTTATTAAATAAAATTACTGTTTTTTAGTCTGTGGTTTAATCAGGCAATATTTATAAATAAAATAACTGTTTCTTTAGTCTGTGGTTTAACCAGGCAATATTTAGAAATAAAATAACTGTTTAATTAGTCTACGGTTTAACCAGGCAATATTTATTAAATAAAATTACTGTTTTTTAGTCTGTGGTTTAACCAGGCAATATTTAGAAATAAAATAACTGTTTCTTTAGTCTGTGGTTTAACCAGGCAATATTTAGAAATAAAATAACTGTTTCTTTAGTCTGTGGTTTAACCAGGCAA